>JANRGW010040337.1:0-14178 GCA_024733675.1 Psilopsiagon aymara | reverse complement strand
GGGGAGGGAGGAGGGAGGTTAATTTAACTAACTTCAAACCCACCTAATTAAGCTATTAATGATTCTAGAATGGATCTAATTTGGATGTCCCTGTGGCCTCAGGTCAATGGAGACCCAGTCACACACATTTCAGAAGATGATTTCTGTGATTTCAGCATGGTTCAACTTAGGTGATTTGCCTTCACAGAGCCAGATGCAGGATCAACAGCTTCAATTGGGAGTTGGAGGAAAAATACAGGGCTGTAGGAAAATTCATATAATATTACTTGTTGTCATGTCAATTCGCCGCTTCAGCCACCACTTGAATATAAAATCAGCGATGCCAATTACATGTCAACATACTGGCTTTTTGTAAGATCTGGTTCTACTCAGTGCACAGGATATGGCATGCAGAATTACTACTGGTGGTGGCTGACCATCAAACTTTAGGAAAATGGAACAGTTTTCCACCCTAAGAGCACATGCATATACATACACACACACATGTAGTATAATTATTTGCTAATTCTTTTGATTCCTGGAGCACTGATGTTTCAGATGTTTCTTTTAAATTTCATGTCTATATGAAGCACTAAAATTAGGATGACTGATGGGAGTTTTCATGCAAGAAGTTGAGGTCAGGCACTGAAAGTGTGAGGAAAATATCAGCTCTCCCTATTTCGGTACTGCAGGAAGATTCCAGTAGCCATCAGGGGAATTTTTGTCTTGACTGACAGTGTTTTGATTTTTGATCCTTACCAATTTAGTTCTTGCTGTCTTTGTTGATAGTGCCAAATTATGCCAAATTACTGCACTGAGAACGTGAATTTCTGGGTGGATTTCTGGTTAGTCAGCAGAGACTGATAATGTGTGATCAGATTGACCCTGGTCAGACCCAAACTGCTTATCCTAAAGTGAGATTATCCTAATCCTGTTGCTGAAACACTGAATCCTCCAGCTCCTCTCTCTTGTATTTAACGCATTTGAAAATAAATAAACATAATCCCTGGTAAGTGTTTTTGGGCTCGAGAAACGTCTGAGCTATTTGCCAACTGCCTTTCTTGACTGGCTTTGAAATCCTGATCTTCAGTCTGGACAGAGATTAGCACTGTGCGTGCTGGTGGGGTTTGGGGTTTGTTTTTTATATATTTTTTTTTTTTTTTTTTTACTGTATTTTTTTCTTTTTAATTCCATTTAGAAACTGTCGCCTCAATCCTCAGTACCCACAGGCGGCGGATGCAGTGAGTGTTGCAGCCAGGGGGCGTAGTGTACCCCTGGAGGCTGTGGCAAGAGACAGACCCCTGTGCTTACTGCGTGCAAGAGAGTGGGACCTCTGAGGGAGCGGTTAAGCAGGCTGGGTAGCAAGGACCCACTCAGCTCAGCCAAAGAGAGGTTGCATAAAAACATCTGGAAATAGAGCGGGCTTTCTTTCCGAGTCCCAGGAATTAAAAAGGGTGACTGAGGTGATGGCATCTGTACCAGAATTCCTTAGAAGACATTAGGAATTTTTGTGAGGATAGTATTTTCATTCTGTCCAAAGACACTTTTAATTATTGATATGATTATTTAATGACCTCCATAAATGACACTCCAAAGTGATGACCTTTCAGTCACAGCAGATGCATAGTACTGTGTCTGTTACCTTTTCAGGAGAAAAGTAAAGCATTATATTCCCCGATGTATGTGTACAGGTTGCTAAGAATAATTTTAAAACGTATTCCTCTTAAAGAGGAATTCTGTGTTCTCTGTAATTAGGCAATAGTGTCTGCAAGCCACAATTGCTTGTCAGTCTTCCCACCCTCTCACTCTCAGCTCCACCTCACTTCTTTCTACCCTGTTTTCTATTTTTAAAGTTTAGGAATTGGTTTTATTTTCCCATATCTGTATCACATTAATCTGTACTGTAGGAGGAAAATCCCTCAAGGACATTTGTTTCAGCAAGTACTCTAATACAAAGCACAATGATATTTCAAATACTCAAATGTATATGTACCTCTTCCTTCTCCCTCCCCCCCCGAGTTCTTATGCCAGACTATTTATCAAATATTTCATCAAAAAGTTGATTTTTTGCAGAAAAAAGAAATACTACAGGAATGAATACTGAAAGTTTTCCTCATTTCCTTTCACCTACAGGATAGCTTCAGAATAGTTCAGAATCTTCCTGATTGATAAAACAGGTGGAAATATTGATCTGAAAATACCAACTATTCTATCATAACACTAAGTAACGTCAAAAGGAATTTCACCGGGAAAGACTTCTTTTCTAACAAATAGGACATTGAGAAAGGCCTCTGGATGGTTATATATAGCCTGTTTGGAGAGTCACTTGTTTAAAGACCATTCTTCACAAGTGCATACTGAATGAAAGGGGGCAGGTGCTGAAGGTGGAGTTGTTAACCCATCGTTGATGACTTTGGGGAGGAACAGGTATATCTTCTCTTAAGCTTTTTTTTCCATGAAAAAATTAAAAGGGAAAAGCTTCCTCCACACACAGGAAAGGATTTTTTAATTTTTGTTCTATTGTGCCTTTCTTCCAACTCTAATTGGCAGTACTTTTATGCTATGGAGTGGAGAAATTTATATCTTTGGGCAGTCAGTAGCCTATTAAAAGCATGAAATTAGAAAAAATATACCAAATATCCCTTTCATCTTGATAGTTCTCTAAA
Organism: Psilopsiagon aymara; assembly: GCA_024733675.1. NCBI lineage: Eukaryota > Metazoa > Chordata > Aves > Psittaciformes > Psittacidae > Psilopsiagon > Psilopsiagon aymara. Next base: position 11,533 of record JANRGW010040337.1, on the reverse strand, counting down.
ATGTTGGCCTTTTAAAATCCCTTTTCTAGGCATGGATAATCTGTCTGAATTTTAGCACCAAGACTTCCCCATCATGGGCTTTTAGAGGAAAAATGTACCATGTTTGAATAAAAGAAGTAGCCTCCTGACACCAGAAGTTTTAACACTGGCAGCTGCTGGCAGGTGTTAGGGTGGTGGTTGTCCGAGGAAGATGTTTGCAGGCAGAGGAAGAGGTCACAGGAAGCTGACAAAGAAGTGGTAACATAATGAGCAACTGAAATGATGCCTCAGCAGCTGCTTGGGCATTGCCTTCTTCTACATACCACGTCAGAATATGTGTGGTGCGTATATGTGCCTAGAAAAAAACCCACATTATAAAAAGAATGATAGATCTAATGGCACAGTTACAAATTGAAAGCTATTTAGAATAGTACTGGATAATATTTTTTTTTCTGTGATATTAGCAGATGAATCTATCATCATGAATGTGCACAAGTGCATGAGACCTGATGTAATCCATCTGTGGGTTCTGAAGGAGCTGGCAAATGAAGTTGCCAAGCCACTGCCCATCATATATGAAAAATCATTGCAGTCAGGTGAAGTTCCTGATGACTGGAAAAAGGGAAATATAACCCCCATTTTCAAGAAGGGGAAAATGGATGAGCTGGGGAACTACAGACCAGTCAGTCTCACCTCTGTGCCTGGCAAAATCTTGGAGCAGATTCTCCTGGAAGGCATGTTCAGGCACATGAGAAACAACAAGGTGGTTCGTGGCAGCCAGAATGGCTTCACTGAGGGAATTCCTACCTGACCAATTTGGTGGCCTTCCATGTTGGGGCTACGGAATTGTTCAACAGGGGCAAAGCAGTTGATGTCATCTACCTGGGCTTGTGCAAACTGCACTGTCCTACACGACATCCTTGTCTCTAAATTGGAGAGACATCAATTTGATGGATGGACCACTTGGTGGATAAAGAACTGGCTGGATGGCCGCACACAGAGTTGTGATCAACAGCTCAATGTATCCTGGGCTGCATCAAAAGGAGCATGACCAGTAGGTCAGGGGAGGTGATCCTGCCCCTCTGCTCTTGTGAGACCTTACTTGGAATATTGTGTACAGTTATGGTGTTTCGAACATAAAAAGGACATGGTACTGTTGGATCAAGTCTAGAGGAGGGACATGAGTATGATCATGGGACTGGAGCACCTCCTGTATGAAGACAGGGTGAGAAAGTTGGGGCTGTTCAGCCTGGAGAAGGATGAGTGGAGACCTCATAGCAGCCTTTCAGTGTCTGAAAGGGAGCCTATGAGGATGCTCGTCATCAGGGGCTTTAGCAATAGGACAAGGTGTAATGTGATCAAACTAAAACAGGGGAAGTTCAGATTAGATATAAGGAAGCAGCTCTTTACTGTTAAGGTGGTGAGGCACTCAAACAGGCAGCCCAAAGAAATGGTAAATTCTCCATCCCTGGCAGTGTTCAAGGCCAGGTTGGACAAAGCCTTGGGTGACACAGTGTAGTGTGAGGCATCGCTGCCCAAGGCAGGGGTTTTGGAACTTGATGATCTTAAGGTCCTTTCCATCCCTAACCATTCTATGATTCTACAATCTAGTACATCTTTAGAAATGATGAAACATTTCTTCAAATTCCTACCTTATTTATATTAAAGGTTATTTTCACAAGATTTGTCAGGTTGCTTAACTCTGCAAGCAGTTCTACTGTGTCTATAGATTGGGTTTCCATGGTAAGACTTTGGTAGCAGGGGGGTTATAGGTGTGTCTTCTGTGAGAAGCTTCTAGTTTTCCCTGTGTCTGATGGAGCCAATGCCAGCTGGCTCCAAGATGGACATGATGCTGGCCAAGGCCAAGCCCATCAGTGACAGTGGTAGCACCTCTGGGATAGCACAGTTAAGTAGGGGGAAAAGAAAAGCTGTGCAATTGCAGCCAGGAAGAGGAATACGTGAGAGAAACAGCTCTGCAGACAGAGGAGATGCTCCGGGCACTGGAGCAGAGATTCCACTACAGCCCATGGTGCAGACCCTGGTGGGGCAGGCTGTCCTACTGTAGCCCATGGAGGTCCATAGTGGAGCAGATACTCACTTGCAGCCTGGGGAGATCCCCACACTACAGCAGGGGATGCCTGAAGAAGGCTGTGGCCCCATGGAAAGCCCATGCTGGAGCAGGCTCCTGGCAGGACCTATGGCCACATGGAGAAAGGAGCCTGTGCTGAAGCAGGTTTGCTGGCAGGACTTGTGACCCCATGCTGAAACAGTCTGCTTCTCCATAGAAGGGACCCACAGTGGAGCAGTCTGTTCCTGAGGGTCTGCACCCTGTGGAAGGGACCCACACTGCTGTAGTTTGTGAAGAACTGCAGCCCGTGGGAAGGACTCACATAGGGAAGTTCACGACAGACTGTCACCCATGAAAGGACCCCACTCTGCAGCAGGGGAAGAGTGTGAGGAGTCCTCCCTGAGGAGGAAAGGAGTGGCAGAGACAACGTGTGGTGTACTGACCACAACCCCCATTCGCTGTCCCCCTGCACTGCTGGAGGGTAGCAGGGCAGAGGAAATCAGGAGTAAAGTTAAGCCTGGGTAGAAGGGAGGGTGGGGGAAGGTGTTCATGTTTTAAAAATTAGTTTATATTACATTATCCTACTCTGATTTGATTGGTAATAAATTTAACTGATTTCCTTAGGTCAGGTCTGTTTTGCCTGTGACAGCAACTGGTGAGTGATCTCTGCCTGTCCTCATCTCGACCCATGAACTTTCTGTGATATTTTTTCTCCCCTGTCCAGCTGAGGAGGGAAGTGATGGAGTGGCTTTGGTGGCCACCCAGTGTCCAGCCAGTGAGTCACCACATCATCCCTGTACAGATCTCCATTTCTGCAGCTTCATCCGTATAGCAATTGCATTTACTTTTAATAAGAATTTCTTTGTTCTTCATTTAAGTTCAGAAGCCTATTCAGGTCACCTCATACAAATGGGCCTGGGTCACTAAAAATCTCATTGTCCTCAATCATATTGACTTTTTTTCCTTTTTAATTCCTTCTGTGAAGAAATACTATTAGACACTAATGTTACAGTAGATGTATCATGCTTCCACTTTTCTTCCACAGTTCTAGCAGGCTGCTTTTTCATTATATCGCATTTCATTATATCACATTTGACTTATTAGCCTACGTGGGTGCAAAAAAAAAAGGAAAAAGTATCCCTGTGGAATAACTTCTAATAGAAGACCTTTGTTTGTATTTTTAAAGTTGCTAAGAATTTTTAATGTAATCTCTGATTTACTTGTCTATTCAGTATCCACCTGTAACATTTTCAGTAGATAAACTACAAAAGGTTAATAATTCATAACATTGCATTTTGTTCACAGATTTAAAATTTTTCTCTATTTGAAAATTATTTTTCCAATGAATTTTGCTCTAGTGTTAAAATTAAATATCTTAGGGGCAAGCTGCAGACTTAAGAACATATTAAATTCATGTGACTCACACAAAGAGTTAGCTCGCCTTTGTGTTTTTAATATGTGCAAGTCACCCAGTCAAAGAACAGAAGCAATATAGCATAACCTATACAAATAATACAATATGAATTGCAGGTTCAATGATAAAAATCAGCTTAAAGTAGCTATTTGTGAATAAGCACTGGATACTTTTGCTAAAAAAAAATTTGCTTCTCTGTGATAAGTGAAGTATTTGATCAACAAGGCCTTTTTATAATTGTGAATGCTTATTTTCTCTACTCAGTGAATATGATTTTTCATTTTGAAATAGATAACCTCAGTTAATCATAAATGTTCTAATTTACTACTCTTATACAGGTTTTTATCTGACAAGTTTGGCAAAGGAGGAGAGGAAGGAAGTATCTTTACCATAAACACTACCAGCTTTCAAGCGAAAATGATGGAGTTCTTTTCTGTTTTGGCATGTTTCTTTTTAAAATCAAGTTCTGCCTTTTTAAGAAATATATACCCACTTCCTATTACTGATGAGCAGGCATCACTGTAGACAAAGGTGTGAAGGTGTATTTTGTGGTGGCAGAGTCTGTGCCCCACAAGTTGGCAGTTTCTGCACTGCTGCCATACAAAATAAAAAGCTTGAGCACTCATTGCCTCTGCAAAATTTGAGAGTGCTCTCTGTGCCACAAAAAAAACTGGGAGAAATCATCTCATCTCCATTTCTAAGAGCTGCTAATTACATACAGCATATTAAATCAAGTCCACTTGGGGAAAGACTTCCTTAATTAATTAATTTAATTAGCAGCAAGGCAAGAGAGGGAGATATGGTTATCAGGAGATAATCATACCTTTGGGACACTGGATTGCAAAGACAAGCTTTGCTTTACCTTTTTTAGAGTTGTGGTTTACCCCTTTTATGTGGTCTTAATAAATGACTTATAGATCTATTGAACTGCATTACATACAGTAGTGGGCTTACTCCTAAAATCTCCTTTAGAACAAAGTGATTATAATCTGAAATGAAACAAGTGATCTATAGAATGAGTGTAATAACTAAAGTGAAATGATGAAGTATAATGTAGCCTTCTATAAACTGTACTGCTGGAGAATAGTCCCAAATGGATACCAGAAAAAAAAAAAAAAAAGAAAATATCCCTCTATTTTGCCATTTTTCCTGTAATACATTTCTTTTACTTGCAGTGTGTGAAGCACATGACCTCAAATTAATTATTTCAGTGAGTAGTTTTCAACAGCTATTCAATTAGATGACCACATTTCTCCTTTGAAAAAGAAAACTTTGCTCCGTAATGCTGGGCTCATGTGGTGTTTGAGGTGTTTTTGGCTAGCTGCAGGCTATAACCTGACTTGCACACCTTGGTAGGCTGTAACTTCAAGTGTGCTGAGGCAAAGCCAGGCTGGCAATATGCTTCTGCATCACCTGCACAAATCCCAGGGCTGCGTCACTTTACAGCATGGTACTTCAAGCTACCGAACAAGGCACAACCATACAGTGCCTTTAAAACTGTCTGCTATAATTTATCCATGGGAGGGTTAATCTTTTAGATTTCGTACTCAAGAATTGCCATAGCTAAAAAAGAAAAGCATGTCTTGCAAGAAAACCTTGAGCTGAGCATTTAACATGTTCAAAAGAATAATATATCTGGTTGTGCTTAAAACTAGTCAGTTTTGACTTATCTTCATTTATTTCCTTTATGAGCTAAAATCTTCCATTCCCCATTAGCATATTTTATTTTCATTGATATTTTGCAACAAAATGAATCATACAACACAGGAATTTTCTTGCCCACCTCATTCAGCACTCCCCCTAAAACAAAATTGTTTCTATACTATCAATATTTTCTAATGTAACTGAAATGGTTTCTATACTCTCTCTATACTTTCTAATCTAACTGGATATCCAAAGCTTTTGCCAACAGTGAAGTGATAACGTTGTATCTCACACCCATTGCAGAGCAGTGAAATTCACTACTACTACATCAAAACAGCTCTAACGTTGTTTGCCTCCCCCCTTGTCTGGTTTGCTTACTTTCCACTCTCTTTGCTTTTTGCACTGTCAAAGTGTGTTCCCTATTCCCCTACAGTAGCCTTACTGTTGTTACAATAACGTAGATTATGTCTACTAGTGAAGAGGTACATGACCTTCTCCATCTGTGCTCCTGGAGATTTCTATGTGATCTGGCTCCCATACAGCAGCAGCACCTCTGTGTGAGCAGGGTGGTATGCTTAAACTATTATATTCTGCTTCTTATCCTCTCTGTTCCTCTCTCCTACTGCAGCTTTCTTTGCATTTGTAAGGCTTTTAGGCTCTGTGATTTTTAAGACCCAATACAATTCAGGGTTAGTCATGTTGATGTCAGTCCCTCACCTTTTTAGTACAAGGAACAGGAAAGGAAAAGGAAAGACAGTCATAAAACAGAGTATAGGGGGAAAAACGGGCAAAAAAAGCAATTAAACTGGAAAACAAAGGTCTGTTTATAAACTGCATATACAGAGATCAAATCAACAAGATGCCAGCAGAGTAATCCTCATTGTGTGCTTTAATTAAATTGAATGATCCTCAAAAGTGGCATCGCCTTTACAAAAAGTGAGACTTACTGCTGGTCATTTAATACTTCAGCTCTCATACAGCCACTTAAGGGATTTAGGAGTCCTTCACATCATGCTTTGGATTTGATGAGTTGGATTGACTCTGCTGTGTCCTATTCGCTCTGTTGGGCTAAAGAGAAAGGAAGCAATGTGAGACAAATCAACATTGAGATCTACTTTTTTCCTAAAGCATAATGTTCTCTCATTATTGCGTCTCAAGTGAGACTCAGTACTGCACATCCAACAGGAGAAGATCAGGCATCTCCTGAAGATTTTTGACTTCAGCAGAAACAATACTAAAAAATTACTGTAATTTTGAAAACTAGCGTGACTTCTTGCTCCGAGTAAAACATTTATGTATATCTTCTTTTCCCTTACTTATCTCAAGTGCCCCAGATGATATCTGAATACGTGCCTACAATACTGCAAAGAGGCAGAAGGTTCTGAAAATGACATCCAGGCACCATGAAATTACAGCCTTCAGAGCATATCAGTAAGAAGCTAATTCCATATAATTTCTCACTCTAGTTACAATTTTGGTCACGACAAAGAGATGTCAGAATCTTAATGCCCATTCTATTTTGTGATTTATGACATCTTGCTATAGTTCTTTGACCTTTTTAATATGCTGTATTTTGGTTGGATGGTCATTCCACCCTTTTTGCCAAGAGTGAATTTTCAAAGAGTGCAAGTGATGAGGAAGAAGTTCCACTGAAATGTTTCCAAATGGGTAACTTGGTGTGGGAATATGGGGTGGAGAGGGGAAGGAAGACAAAAATTCAACATAACAGGAATGAAAGTTGGAAAAAAAGAGCTGTTGCTTTGAAGTTCAAGGTTTCAGCTGAAAAAGAAATTCAGATTAATTTATTCTATTGGACATTACCTTTAAGCGTTGAATAACTTGAGCACTAGGTTCAAGCTGAAAAAAAGATCAGAAGTGGATTTTTGGTTATGTTATATGAAGTCCTGATTTGCAATCACCCTATTAGTCCTACCATACTTGTTTCAGTTATATTATCCCCATCACACTCTTAAGTGATATGATTAGCTACAGATTTCTGAGGTCTTGCTTGTGAATCTTACTATGGGAATTGTTGTCTGTTTTTGGCAAGATGCCCTGTTAGGCTCTCGGATTGGATCATGCAATGTGCGGCACAGAAGTGGTGCAAGCAAGGAAGGGAGCACAATAAATCTCACGATTTATCTGTCCTGGACTCTGAATAGAGTTAATTCTTGACACAGGCTTCTCCTCTAATAGCCCTGGCAGAGCATTTTTTTGAGATTCCTGGAAAAAAGTTTGTTTGCATCCTGTTTATATAAAATTGTAGGGGCTATCCTTTCTGTGTTCAACAGCGATCATGCCTGTAGCCTAATTTAAGGTGAGGCTAGATACAGAAAGACTATAATATTTTACCAGATGCATTAGAAGGGTAGCAAGAAGTCCAGGAGTAGGGTGCTTCAATATAGTACTTGTTAGTGACAAATGCATTTCATTAAGCCTACTTGCCAGGTTTTCTCTGCCTATCAAACATGTTGTTCTGAAACACAGCTGGTATATTAAAGCCCCGCTCAACTGACTGTAGTTGGACATATGCCCACTGAGAATATGGCATTCTTCAACTGCATATCACAGGCACAACAGGAATCCAGCTCAAGTGCTGTGAATGCACATCTTGCTGCATGGATGTCAACAGGGCTCTGCGCCGACTCTCTGGAGACATGCCGTGTAGCTGTCGTATCTGCTGATAAGACGAGAAGGCAGGATGTGGATGACAGTGCACACATACTAATTATGCCACAGTTATTAGCTGGTAAATGTTGGCAAGCTCCTCCAAACTGCTGTTTCAACATGCTGTTGTTAGCTCTGTTCCTCCCTGTGACAGCATGTGGTCCGTGCTGGATTGGTAGATTGTAGGAACTCTTGAAAGGACTTGGGGTTGGGAGTGATGTGGGGGGATTGGGTCAGCACAGTTTTAACCCATGTTATATTTCTGGAGGTTTAAGGGTCTCAGATGTAAGATGTTCCTACCTAACTGCTGTTTAGTAAGGACTTGCATCACTTCCCAAGTCTCATACCCATAAACTGGGTATGAGACCTCTATAATACAGTATAACCTGTTCAACAAAGTAGGTCAGCCATGTTTACTAGGTTTTATACTATCGCGAATACACAGGGTAAGTCAGTATTATTTTCTTTGGTAGGAAGGACAATTTGTTATAGATGCGTAACTATTTTTAAACTCGTTTTTGAATTTTTCTCAGACTGCTTTTTCCCATTCTGATTCTAGTTCTGATCCCAGTTACCTTGTAGCTACCTCCTTATACAAGGTATTCAGAAATCAAAAGTACTAATAATTTCCATGGAATCTTCTTTCAAGGAGGGAGAGAGAAAAAAGGGGGAGAAAGGGATAGTTCAGATCTTCACTGTTGCATATTTGGTGCTGTTCATCATTCTTACAAGATCATCTATTTGAATATGAATTCATGTTGTAAAATTAACGCATTAAAGGTCTGCATCAATCATATTGAAAAGCTAGCAAAAATGAAATATAACATTCATTTTATCCCAGTTTATAAAGAAAAATGTCTTCCAAGAAGAAGCAGATTACATTTTTATATAAACAAACGTCCAGACTTAAGTGAATTACCGGGTATTTGAGAGACTGACTATCAGAAAATTTCAGATACTTAATGAATTCCTTGTAGCGTAATCTGCCAAACGCCTTCCGTAACAGTTATCTGAAAATATTTCATAACTTTTCAGCTTAACTTAAACGAAATTTATTATCCACCTGTGATTTAATCCTAGTTTGAAAAAGAACAGAGTTCACAGCTCAAGCTTTTAAATTCACAAGGGAATGACTCTGCTGTGAGCCAAAGGAGCTAATTATTAAACATTTATACGGCTGCCTTCTCACAAACAGAATATCCGATTGCTCAGATTGCTGGTTAATGCACATTGGTGAGTGGAATGGTGTCTGTATGTCTCTTTCTTCAAAACCTGAGTCATGGAACAAAGCTCCTGTGAATCCTCCAGCAAGTCAGGAGGTAGTGTGAGACTGGGAGATGAAATAAACAGCTTTGGTATGAGGTCCAGCTTGGACAGGATCTAGCAGGAAAGGATGGAGACTCAGGTAGAAGAGACTTAGATGGGAAGGAGTTGGATACAGTCAATGTTTTACAAGCCAGTTTATTCCTTTCTGATGCTTTTCTTGCCATCAACATAAATTTGATGTTTCACTCATTTGTGACCAAGTGAATTAGGTGCTGGCTACCAAACAGGAAGTTAGTGATAGTGCTCAGACTTTAATGATGCCAGAATAATTGAGATTAAAATACTTTTTTTGCATATCTGAAACAACTATGGTTTTCATACTTAACCTTCTCCAGTCATGAGTGTTTTCTTCCTCTTTTAATGATTTATTTAGATTAACACAAGCATTCCTTAAATAAATGTTCTATCTTTATATCTGTTTTAAACAGGGCAGCATAGAAAAATGTGGTAGATAGAAAAAAAGCATAATGGATAGATATGTGCTGATAGTTCGAGTTTTGTTGTTATTTTGTGAAGGAAAAGTATAGACCCCATTGAAAAGTCAAAGGGTGTAAGCAAGTTGATGATTTTTAAATGTTACCTTTTTTTGGTGATGTTACTGCCTACTATGCAAATATGTAAGTTTAGATGTGGCTGATAAAGAGCTTGCAAAATGATGTTTAGGACTGATATAGTATCTGTGCTTGACTCTGTACTCTGATACTATGAAGGAGGAAAATTGAAAGACGTCTCTGAGAGAACAAACAGGTAGTGGGTTTAAATTCAGAAGGGGAGTTATGCAGAGAAGAGATGGTGATAGAATTTGAATGACATGAGTCATAAGATGATACAATGAAAAATTCAAAAGACTTCTCCTATTTACTGTCAGCTTAGTAAATTTCCAAAATATTTAACAAATTTATTAGAAAAGTGCACATTTTGACCTAGTTGGTCATCCTCCCACAGAGCCAGAATATGTTGCTTATCACAACTTATGTCAGACTCCTGGCTACAGCTGTATGAATATTAGTTATTCCTTTAGGAAAAATGCAAATATCTATTTTGCCAGAATCAATAAACATACAAAAAATTAGTTTGCTGCAGTTCAGTATAAAGTATACTTTAAATTAATCTTTAGAAAGTAAAATGCTTTCTATTATTGTAGGTAACAGCTTGTCCAAACTGTCCAGAATGACAAATGAACGAGATAACAGAAATGCCTATCACTTCTTCATTGTGCTCAGCATAAAAGGCTTTTTTTCCTCCCCTGAAACCCACAGTAGCAACATATTTCATTTGAATATTAATGTTTCACTCTGAAATTATTAATTTAAATATAAATTTTTATCATTTGATACTGTAAGGGGCTGTACAGAGAAAAATGGTGGAGTATAAAACATGATGAGTAGCATCAGCCTAATAAATTATGTAGTAAGACACCAGAAAAAATAAATATGTTTACTCTTCATTTCAAATTTATGCCACATTTACCTGCATGATACTGAAAATAGCTATATAGCATGCTGGTCATATTTATCTCTAAGTAACAAAATTACAGACAATTATCCATTATAGTTCATTTATATTTGTGCACCAAACCTCCACAACAAGTAATATGGAGATCTAGTAATTTAATGGAGGTTGCCGAACACCATGAAACACAAATTGAAGATAGATTGGTAAAAAGGATTCTGAGAAGCTGAGATCCATGCATTTTAAGAGTGTTCAGGCAATCTGGAGGTGAGCTCCTTAGGAGGTAGTGCATAGTAGCTACTTCCACATAGTTGCTTGTACTTTGCTCTCATGCACTTGGAGGATGTACCTACTATGTTTCAAGTATGCTTACTTTTTATGGTATTTTTTATGGTCTGCCTTCCAAGACTTGGGTGGTGTGGTCAGAGCATTTGCCAGTGAAGACTGAGGCAAAGAAGTCATTAAGAACCCCAGCCTTCTCCAAATCCAGGATAGCCTCTTCTGTTGATGGCTTCTGTAGGGAGCCCACGTTGTCCCTAATCTGTCTTATACTCGCTACCTACCTACTGAATCCCTTCCTCTTACCTTTCACATCCCTACCCAAGTTTAATTCTAAGTGGGCCTTACCTTTCCAACCCGGTCCCTAGCTTCCTGGACAACATCCCTGTATTCTTCCCAGAATGCCTGCCCTTGCTTCCACCTTTTATAAACCTCTTTTTTACCTTGAAGTTTCCTCAGCAGCTCCTTATCCATCCCAGGAGGTCTCCTGGCTCTCCTGCTGCACTTCCTTCTAGTTGGGATGCAACACTCCTGAGCTTGCAGAAGGTGATCCCTGAGTATCAACCAAGAATCTTTGCCCCCCCTGCCCTCTAGGGCTATATCCCATGGAACCTTACTGAGCAGGAACCTGAAGAGGCCAAAGTCTGCTCTCTTGAAGTCCAGGGCAGTGAGCTTGCTGCACGCTCTTCTCACTGTCCTGAGGA
>JANRGW010040336.1:0-10404 GCA_024733675.1 Psilopsiagon aymara | reverse complement strand
GGGGGTCAGCGCTGCAGGAAGGGGGGCTCAGCGCCATGTGGGGGGCAGAGGGGTGGCGAAGGGATTTGGTGGGATCTGCAGCCCCAAGGTGGTGGATGAAACCCCGCGGGAAGCCCTGGGGCACCGCTGACCCCCCCAGGCATCATTGCAAAGGGCTTCCTGGGGATCTGAGGATGGGGATGAAGTGGGGGGCTCCCCTCAAGGCTCAGCCCAGCCCCTGCACCCTGTCGGCCTCTATCTCTGCCAAGTGTCCATGGCCTGCGCTCGTCGCATAGGGACAGGGACCCGCTGTTCCTCGGGCAGCGGCCGCGGGGGGGTCAGGGGGTAGGGGTACCCCTTGGCGCAGTCGTCCCTTGGGTGGTGGTCTCCGGGGCCTCGGGAGGCTTCGCTCAGGGAGGCCAGGCTGTCGGGGGGAGGCTGCGGGGTGCCCGAGGGGCAGCCCAGCCCCGGGGAGACCCGCTCCGACTTGATGCTGATGGCTTGGTGCTGCAGGGAGGCGCCGGGGGGCGGATCTTCAGCAGGGACAATCCGGCTGCTGACCCTGGGGAAGGGGAGCAGGAGTGAGGTCGGGTCCCCCTACAGAGCCTGCTGAAGTGTGGGGGGTGGGGAGGGGCCGAGCTCACCCCCCTGTTCTCCCTCGAGAGGCTGAGCACCCTAAACTCACCTCACCTGGCTCTGCCCAGCCAGGCACTGCTGGGAGCCCCGTGTGGGACTGGGAGGGACATGGGGACCCTGCCCCCTGGGAAAATCCACTTGGAAATGCGCTCTGCAGCAGTGGGGGGGTGGGGGTTCCTGGGATGACCCCATCTGCCCCAGTTTAGAGGTGAAGCTGAACAGACCCCAGCATGGTGGGAGAAGAGGCTGTGTCTTGGGTGCTGGCATCACCCACGGCTGGGAAGTAGTACCCATGGGTGCAGCAGCTCCCTATGAACAGATTAATCCCCCAACCCATGTCTCCCACCCTGTGGCTGTCCCCCATCCTTACCCCAGTGCTGCCATGTCCCGTGGGTGCTGCCATGCTGTGAGGCCAGGCTGCAGAAAGCCAGGGGGTGGGGGGGCCTCACCAGTCCCAAACTCTGCTGAGCAGGAGGCCAAGAATGAGAAGGGGGGGTTCTACTGGGGAGGGCCTGTGCTGTCCTGGGACTGAGGGGCCAGGACTTACCTGCTTGGGCTGGGGTGAGGAAGGGGAAACTGGTGAGGCCGTGGCTTGGGATGCTGGAGCTGCCTGAGGTGAGCACAGGGCTCAGGGTCTGCAGCGCAGGGTACAGTGGTCGCTGTGGGAAAGCGGGGGCCCCTCATCAGGCTTCGTGCTGCCAACCTCTTGGGGAACATATAATGCAGCATCCCCCCCCCCCAACCTCCTTCCTAGTGATGGGGCTACACTGTGCCCACGCAGCAGCAGGTACCACAGAGCCGGTATCCCCCCTATGGCACTCACCGTGGTGGTGCCACCACTCCGGCTGCTCACCAAGCTGCCATGGGCTTCCCCGCAACGGCCCTCGGCACCCAGGTACAGTGGGGGGGGTGTCTTGGTGGCCAGGGCCCTGTTCAGGCTGCCAGCAGGGAAGAGAGAGTAGCCGATACCTGGATGGACACAGGGACAGGAGGATGCAGGGGGTGACACCTGTGGATGATGGGTTCCAGGGGGGATCCCCATGGCTGTGGCCCTGGTGCCCTCAGTGCCTTGCGGGCCTGCATGGTGCGACGTTCTGGTAAACCCACTTCTTGAGCAGCGGCACCTCAGTGGCCACATGCTGCAAGTGGAAACGGTGGCTGGGTCCAGCCCTGGGGCTACAGCAGCCTGCAGACATCCCCGGCTGGACCGTGCTGCAGGGAGCACCCAGCTCCCCAGGGAGCACCCAGCTCCCCAGGGAGCAGCCTCCACAATGGGTATCTCCAGCACGAGGATGTCAGCCTAGGTCCACCACACTGCCCCATGGAGATGGGGATGTTTCATGCTGAGAATATCACCCAGATGCTCTCATGCCACCTCCACCCACACGGGGGTTCTGCTGGTCAAGCTCCAGCACCTTTTTCTGGCTCCTTTTCTGCTGTGTGGCCCTGGAGGCACCCATGTCCCTGTCTGGTGCTATACTCTGGACAGGATGAGCCCCTCATGCTAACTCTGAGCTCAACCACATGGGAGGCTGCAGGGTGCGGGGTGCTGACAGGGTGCAGGAAGCATCTGGAGGGAGGCAGGGGCTGGTGTTTCCACAGCTCCCTGCCCACACACGCACCACAGCCCCACTCCTGGTAAGTCCCCGGGAGACGCTGTAAGAGGAGCTTTGCATGCGGTGGCTGGATGGGAAAATCCCTGTGGGGCCCGCAACGGCAGGGTGCCCATGGCAGGGACGGGGTGCTCATGGTGGGGACAGGGTGCCGATGGGGGGGACGAGGTGCCAACTGGGGGGACGAGGTGCTCATGGCGGGGAAGGGGTGCTCATAGCGGGGACAGGGTGCTCATGGCAGGGATGGGGTGCCCATGGCAGGGACGGGGTGCCCATGGCGGGGATGGGGTGCCCATGGCGGGGACAGGGTGCCCATGGTGGGGACAGGGTGCCTATGGTGTGGATGGGGTGCTCATGGTGGGGACAGGATGCCCATGGTGGGATGGGGTGCCCATGGTGGGGATGGGGCGCTCATGGTGGGAACGGGGTGCTCATGGCGGGAATGGGGTGCGCATGGCAGGGACAGGATGCCCATGGTGGGGACGGTGCCCATGGTAATGTCTTTCTCCCTGAAGCAACCCTGGTGATAGATCTGAGCCTACCTGGGGGCAATGGCCCTGGGGATCGTCCTGGAGGCTTCGGTGGTGCTGGTTTGAAGGCGGGCGGGCGGCCCTGTGCCTGCGGGGACGCGCTGGTGCTGCTCAGGGACGTGGTGGTGGCCGGTGGGGAGCTGCCATAGGCGGCCTCAGGCAGCGGTGTTGGGCTCTGCAGGGCGAAGCAGAGCTCAGAGGCGGGGAGGGGACGGGGACCTCTGGGACCTTGGGGACAGCAGCGACTCACATAAAACCTGGGCCGTGCCACCGACAGGTCCATGCCCTCGCTCAGCCTTCGCGCCTTCTCCCCGGGATCCGGCCCCTCGTCTACCTCCAGCTCTTGGCTCTCCAGCCCCAGCCCTTTGCGCTTCAGTGTCTGCGGGGAGCAGGGTGGTGAGCGGGGCCCTGTGCTCCCCCCGGCCCTCCCGGCTGCCCCCTGCGGCTACCTCGAGGATGTCGCTGTTGGTGCGGCTCTCGTGGGGCTCGCTGTACTCTGTGTACTTGAGCAGCACCTTGTCCATGTCGGTGCTGGCGTACTGGAAGAGGCGGTTGGTGCTGTTGAAGATGATGAGGGCGATCTCGCAGTCGCACAGGACGCTCAGCTCATACGCCTTCTTCATCAGCCCAAACTTCCGCTTGGTGAAGGTCACCTGCGAAGCACGGAAGGGGATAGGATGCTGCCCTCAGGACCGCTGGATGCAGCCCCAAACCCTCCTCTTGGCTCCCCAAATCCCTTCCACCTCTGGAGGACCCATCACTGATGGGAGCAGAGTGGCATTGCCCCCCTTCATGGCCTCGTGGCTCCCTGTCCCCCTCGTCCCCACTTGTCCCCATGCAGCTCCTACCTGCCGGTTCCGCTGATCCAATATCCGACTGATCTGGATCTTTTTCCGGCCCATTTTCACCTCCTACACGCCAGGGAGGGCTGGAAAAGAGCAAAAAGCCCCTTGAGCCCGAGCAGCCAGGGGTCACCATTCGAGTCTCCTCACCCCTCCTACCACCAAAACCAGGTTTTGATGGGGAAAAAGGAGGTTTCAGAGGAAAATTTGGCTTTTTTCTTGTCCAGCAACAACTGAAAATGCTAAGAAATCCAAAAAATTAGGGGAAATCCTGAGGAAAAAGGAAGAAAAGCCCCATAGCTCTGCCCAGCCGCTTCCACCACCCCTGCTCCATCACCCCCCCACTGGCCCGAGGACCTGCCCGCGCTGGCCGGAGTGCTGCGGTGCTGCAATGCCAAGTCCCCTGCCGGGAGCATGGGATCGGCCTTTGCATCCCCAATCCCCCGCCTGAAGCCGTGGGGGCTGCTCCGAGCTCACCCCATGCACTGATGCTGCTCATGGCGGGGCCGTGGGATGGGGAGGGCGGTTATAAGGGAGGCCGGGCTGGCTGTGGGGAGGGTCTATAAAACAAGAGGGCTGGTTTTAGGCTCAAATTTGGGGTTTTCGGACTAAATTTGACCTCCACCATTCGCAGGTCAGGAAGTGGCTGTACGAGGAGACAGCAAAGCGAAACCACCCACCTCTTCAGGCCACGTGAGCCAGCAGTGGGAAGGATGAAGACCTGGGGGACCCTGCATCCCACCCTGGCTGCAGGGTGCCAGCACCCATTGCAGCTCAGCACTGTGCTGTGACACCCCCCCCCCCCAATATCTCCCTTGCTGCAGGGACCCAGTTCCTGCTCCTCTTTCTATCCCCTGCCACCAATCACCCCAAAACCCCTCAGGGATGCCCCAGTGCCACCGCAGCCTCCAGTGAAGAGCTATGGGTGCATCAAGATGCTCCCAATGGGGCCCACTCAATTAGGGTGCAGACCTGGCCCAGCTTGGTCCCCACTGTCCCCAAGCCACGGCCATGGGGCAAGAGTCAAACTGGGAAGCTGGTAGGGCTGTGAGCTCTGTGCTGTGGCTCCCTGGGGACCTCAAGCACCTCTAGGGCCCCCCAAGCTTGTCCAGCAGCTCCCCCATCAGAGGGATGCACCCGGGGGATGCAGGTTGGGGCCCAGCCAGCCCTTTGCTCCCGCCATGCCGCAGCTTGCCCCGCTTCCCCCTCGTTGCCATTTACCATCTTGCTCAGCCTCTATATTTAGCTGATCACAACTAATTTTAATTTATGGAAGGAAATTGTGCTGCTGTTCCCACGGCCCCGCTGCCACCCTGTGTCCCGAGGCCCACGCACGGCACCAAGGTACAGGGGGTGCCGAGACCACCCCGCTCCCTCCGGAAAGAGCCACTGATTCCCTGGTGGAAAGGCAGAGGTTTTCCCAATGATTGCTGCTTGGCTGGGCCAGGGCTGCTCCCAACATCCCAGAACAGGCACCTGCAACATGGAGTCAGGGCACTGGCGGGTATATGGCTGGGGATGCCTGGAGGGGTCAGCTCCTGCCTGAGGAGGCAGGCGAGCATCCCCTGACCTGTCACAGGCCAAACTCAGCTGCAAGCTGGAGCCCCCCTGGGCACAGCTCCTCTTTCTGCATCCCGAATTCTAGATCATGGCATGCTTGCCTGCATCCCTGAACAGCCTCAAGCAGGGGGCGTCTTTAAAGGCTCCAGGGTGCTGGGGAGAGAGGGATGAGTCCCTCCAGCTACAGTGGGGCTATGAAACACCCCCCCTTTGGCTGGACCCAGCAATCTCAGCTCCTTGGATGCTGTAGCACATCGATGCCCTGCTCCAGCACCCTGGTTTCTAGCTGTATGTGAGGGAGATGGTCCTTGCAATGGGGCAGACCTTGCAAGTCCCTCTGCGGCCCAGCCTGGCCATGTGCACCCATCTGAGCTGCTCCAGGGCAGGGGGCAGTGGACAGCGGCCACCCCAGGTACCAGCATGGCTCTGAGCCCTGGAGGAACCACATCTGCCCAGGCAGGGTGCTTGGAGTGGGGGGGGACCAGGACCCTTGGGGTGATACTGTGAGGGTTCGGGGGGGGTACCAGTACCCACGGGGCGATGTCGCAGGGGCCCCAGCCCAGAATAGCAGGCAGGGGTGTGAGGCGGGAGGAAGCAGCAGCACGTTCACAGCAGGGAAACCGTCTGAGGCCCGTGCAACATGTGGGGTGGTTTCATCAGCCGCTTCCCTTATAGCTCCTTACAGCACCACTGCTCCTGGGACCCGTGGGGACACGCGTGGCCAGGCCACTGCTGCCACCAGCACCGTGCCATGTGCTGGGGTCCTGCCAGGCAGGCGCAGGGTTGGGCGTGGGTGCAGGCAGGGTTGGGATGCTCTAAGAGTTACGGCCTTGTTGGTTGTGGTACTTTGGCCACCGCAGTGCGGCAGGGCACCAGTGCTCGGCTCCCCATGGATGAGTATTAAGGGCTGGGAGGGGAGGGGGATATTTCACTCTGGATTTTAATTGCTGCACCGAGTGATAAGGCGATCAGAAGCATTATGGCAGCAGGAGATTATCGCAGCTGGTGGTGACAGGCACAGTGATGCCACCTCCATCCTGTCGTCCTGCACGGTGACATCCTCCAGCCCTGTTCTTATGGAGCAGCCTGGCTCCCATAAGGAGCTGGCATCCAAGGAGGGCTCACAGTGTCCTCCCGAGAGGGAGGGAGCAGGGTTGGGATGCTCGCACTGGAGAAACCCCACAGCCTCTCATTGCTATCACCTCCAGCTGGTCCCACCTCACACAAACGGCTCCTTACAGTGATGGTGACCCACAACGTGGCTCGGCTGCAGGGATGAAGGACCTTCAGCATCATCTTTCCAAACGATGCAAACAAACCCCAGTACCAGCAAAGCTCTCAAGCCCTCAAAGGCTTTCAGAGAGGAGACGCATTCCCCTGCCCGGGCAGAGGCTCCGGTGCTGTCTGGCTTCCCGCCGGCCTCCTCTTCCTCCCACGTGTGCTTATCTTTAGCCTGGGCTCTGCTCACTCGCACGCACCGGGCTCACTTCCACACCCAGCACAGCCCCTCCATCCCTTTGCCAGCACCCACTGCGAGGTGCCTCCGGGCTGCAGGGTTTACAATGAGCTCCCCGGATGCTGCACATCTGTAGGGGTCATTTGCATCCCGCTGAAGGGGGGAACTCCCAATCCCAGCTCCTCATTAATGAGCTGAGACAAAGCGAACCCCTTGAGAGCAACGTGGTTTTCCATATGCCGCAGCTCCAGCAGGATGCAGGATGCTCAGAGCGGTACTGAGGGGTTCTGGTGCTGCCTTTAACCCCTTTCCATCCCTTTCAATCCCTGCATGATCCCAGCAATTTTAATTTCATCAGATCTATCCTGAAGTCAAAGTGGATGTGTTGTTAGTGGAGTGCTTCTGCTGCTCCGGGGTCTGAGCGCTCCCCTAATAACCATCAGGGTTCTGGGCTTCCCAGAGTTTCATAGTCCCATCTCTCCCATTTCCATGGCACAAAGTGCCCAAACTGGGGAAAAAAAGGCTATTTTCACCAAATTAGGGGGACTTTTATTGCAAATCTGAAAGCTGGAGGTGGCTGGGCAGGAATGGGGATGGAAAAGAATGGCCAGCAAGTACTTGCTGTTGGCATTTGACAGCTTCCAGAAAGAGTATTTTTTGAGAAAAACAATGATTAAAGTGGGAGAAAGAGTTTCCATCCCATCTTTTACAGGGAGAAGAAGTGAGCTTGGCTGGGAGGGGAAAATCTGAGCCAGGAACAGTGAAATCCCAGGGGAGGACAGCCCAGATGCTGCATTGCTGGGACCAGGAGGGCAACGGGCTTGAAACAGGGTTTTAAGGACCATCCATTGTGGATGGACACATGGTGCTGGCTCCACCGTGAGCCACATCCATCCTGCCTGGTGCTGTCCTGCTCCAAACTGCGGACATGGCTCCGGCTCTCACCGGTCCCCAGGGAATGGCAGAGCTGGGGCCTCATGGTGCGAGCAGCATCCTGAGCCCAGTGTACGGAAAAGTCAAAGTTGAGCGGGGTTTCTGCCGGGGGCAGACAGGCCCTTCTGCTTTTTATAGGTTGTTTAAACAGCTAACCAGTACAAACCAGAGCTGGGGAGCAGGCAAGGCAGGAGGAGCCTGCTGGGAAGCAGGGGAAAGGAGAGCTCAGTGGGGATGGGGTGTTGCAGACACCAAGGGCACCTCAGGGTGCTGAGGACAAGGGTAACCACCTTCCCCTACCTCACAAGCATCATCCCCAGCTATAACTCATTTATCTCCCCCCCTTGCAGCACGTGGCCTGGCCATGGCAGTGCCCTGAGCTCTTCCAGTGCCAAAGCCAGGCTTCAGTTGGGTTTGCAGGGACCCGGACCCCCTCCAGCCCTAGATCCATCCCACTCGGGGTGACACAGACCGAAAGTGCCCCCAGCGCCTGGCGCAGCCATAGGCCACTGCCCTAGCGTGAAGCACGGCAATGGGAGGAGGCTTTTCAGTTCCAAAATGACTGTGTAGAAGGGGGAAGGAGAGAAACGACCCTGAAACCCGAGGCAGCTCTCCGCCTTGGGAAGAGGGATGGACACACAGTCCCTGCCCGAGGCTCAGACCACCTTTGTGCTTGGTGCTGGGAGTGCAGCTCGCAGCAGTCAAGGGAAGGAACTCACTGTTACCGCAGGGCTGGGCTGCCCCATGCTGCAGCTGGGCATTGATACGGGAAACGATGCCTGTTTGCTGCTGGAGGGTTTGTTTGGGGCAGCCAGAAGTTCCTGATGGCTGCTATTAGGGCTGCATGGCTTACAAGCCTGGTTTGCTCCTGACAATGCTGCTGTAATTCTTGTGAAGAGAAGGGAAATCCAAGGGCCTTAAATATACTAATTTCCCCTCTGTCCTTCTGGGCATCCCCATGGCAGCACAGCACACCAGTCCCTCTGGCCTCCTCACTGATAGGATGCTTCTCTCTAGTGTCAGAACCCAGATACCATCGGTGACCCTTGCTCAGGTGTTTGACATCCTAAACCAAACCTGAAGCCTGCATCTGCACCCCAAATCCTGCTCCCCAAACTGCCATGGGGCTCCCCAGCACATCACCCATGTGTGATGTGTCCAGCTGGCAGCCAGGCATGGAAAAGGGCCAGGATCCCTGGTTGAGTCACTGATGTTCCCTTCCCGGCTGGTACCCACTGTCCAAAGGGATGTGCATGATTGAAGGGGGCAAGCCCCTGGAATAGGTCCCTGCCTTTCCCTAATCCACCAGATAATTCGTTACCTGTGAACCCACCTCCAGAGTCAGCAGCTCTGGGAAACTTTCTCTCATTAGAAGAGTAAATCCCTAGGGATGGGGACTCGGCTGCAGCAGGCAGGAGGATCTGGAAGAGGATCCACATTGAACTCCCCACGGGGACAGATGAGCTGGGACATGATGGATGTGCCACGTGCTGGCAAGAGCCATGGACAGGTCACATTCCCACCGGGAGCAGGAAGGAGCTGGGATGCAGCTCAACATGTGCCAGACCAGTGTGACACCACAGTGAAGCCACGGTGGCACCAGGCCCTGGCCCTGCAGCGTTACAACTTCCTCCACGTCGAGCCACCAGCCCGGCAGTGCCGTGCCTCAGTTTCCCCTCACGCAGTGGGCTCAGCCCCAGCGCCCCAAAGCCTCGGAGGGCCCGGGGGTGGCAGGGAGGCGGCTGCGGGGCCGGGGCAGGGCGGCTGCCGTCCTGGCTGTGCTTTTGGGTTAAACCCGGGCGTTCCTCCCTGCACAGACACGAGTAAAAATAACCCCGAGAGCGGCGCAAACCACAGGCTTTTTATAGCCCTCCATCCCTAGACGGCGGGGCGGGGGACGGGGCTCCGCCGTGCTCAGACCAGCCCGCAGGGCGCCGGTCCGGCCGCACCGGCACCTCCCCGGGCCGGCACCTCTCCCCCAGCCCCTGCGCCCCGACGAGGCTGCCGTGTGGATGCGTGCGGCCTCCCGCCGAGGACGGGAACCTGATTAGGGCAAGATCTCGGGGAAAAATCGATGGCTGCTGTCTCCTTCCCTCTCGCCGGTACCGGCGGCACCGCCATCACCGCCGTATATTCGCACCTCAGTGTGTCCGGGACCCTACTCCCCACCCCGGGGCACACACCTGGGCACGGGCGCTTCCTCCTCCGTACTCCCCGCCGGCGCTGCCGCGGAGCCGGACCGGCCCCGGTGAGGCCCCGGCGCTGTCGGGTCCCGGTCCCGGTCCCGGTCCCGGTCCGATGCCCGCGCGTGTCCCCGGAGCCGCGCGCTGCCCGCTCGAGCCGCCCGCCACATTTGCATAGCCCCGCCCGTCTCACGGAAAGATTTGCATAACGCAGTCGGGCTCACTCCCCATTGGCTGCTGCGGCATGGTGATTTGCATAGCCCCGCCTCTGTCAGGAAAAGGGGCGGGGCGGAGGGGAAGATTGGGGAGAAGCTGTGGGATTAAGGGGGGGCTTTGGGGGGGTTGGAATGGGGTGAGGTGGTGGGAACCGGGTACTGGGATGGGGATTTGGCAGGGGGAGGATTGGATCAATCTGCTGGAATTTGGGGGCCTGGGATGGGGATGAAGTTTGGGAGGTCCCGGGGGGGATGCTCTGCCCTCAGGCTGAGATGGGGGGTCCTGGGCGGAGGTTCAGAGCCAGGCTCTGGGTTTGTCCCATGCCAGATCCCCCTACCTTGGTTTCAGGTGACCCCCTCACATGTTTGGCCACAGGGTCCCGGTCCCCAGCTCCCCCAAGGGCTCAGCACAACCACAGCTAAAGGATCGACACCATCAGCTTGACAACCCCACGCA
>JANRGW010040335.1:0-71290 GCA_024733675.1 Psilopsiagon aymara | reverse complement strand
ACACCTTCCACCAGACCAGGTTGCTCCAAGCCCCATCCAACCTGGCCTTGAACACTGCCAGGGATGGGGCAGCCACAACTTCTCTGGACACCCTGTGCCAGCGCCTCAGCACCCTCACAGAGAAGAACTTATTTCTAACATCTAATCTCAGTGTCCTCTCTGTCAGGTTAAAGCCATTCTCCCTTCGTCCTGTCACTACAGGCCCTTGTAAAAAGCCCCTCTCCAGACTTCTTGTACAATTTCTATCTTATTTCTTTCCAGAGGAAAATCTGTACTTCTTCAATAGCACTGGCACCAAAGAGCTGGGAAATGCAACCAGCTAAAACAGTGGGCTCTTGGGCAGCCACATGTCAGACTGCTCACAGGGCAGGGGCATTGCTCCACAGCACAGAAAGCACCTTCTCTGTGCTCACACTTCCTTCACTCTCAGATGGGTTCAGTTTCCCTCACCTCTGTGACCTCGTAATCTTGTTTCTACCTTGTCTGTGTTTCTTTAAATGCTCTTTAAACAACTCGCCATTCAGCAGCACAAAGAATAAGGGTAAGCAAAACTGAGGCTGGAGCAGCAAAAGGGGTGATGAGAATATCCACTTCATTCTGCCAGACTTTGAGAGGCAGCACTGGCTTGCAGAGCTCACAAGAAGGGGCATCTTTCACAGGGTAGTAACAAAGCTTGGCTTAAATTGGGGTTTAGGCAGAAGTGGAAAAGCAGATGAAATTAACTTGGGAGAGTTCCACTGCTTGAGTTGGAGATTCCCATTAATCATATCAGTCTGTACCCAACATAAAAAGTTTGCCTGTAGAGACTATCCTCATAGATGTGATACATGATAATAATTAATAAAGGCAGGTGGTTTAGGCGTAGGCTCAAGGCCCCTACTGTTAGAGCAGCACTGATTTCAAGGGAATTACTTTAACCCTTGAGATGGAGAAAGATGGTTTCTATTTACTTTTCAATGAAAATTACTTTAGAAAGCAATTCCATCATTGTTCTCCTGCTATAACAATTGAAAGTTTGTGCTGAATATTTGGGCAAGATATGCCCTAGAAAGAGCTCACGAACACCACTGTATAAGTTGTAACACCACCAACATTACTACAGTTCTGGGCCCCTACATTAACACTGGCAAAGAGGGAAGGAAAGCTGCTTAGGAGAAATTGCTTGAAAATCAGTAATCAGGGAGAAGAGATGGTGCACAAGAGAAGAGAACAGGGTTACAGCATGGAGGAGGTTCAGCTATTACTGTACATGTTGAAACTGACAACATAATGCATGTCACATAATTCAGCAATGGTGCCATTTCCTTGCAAATCAGAAGCTAATATATGCAGCCCTACACTGTGCAAAAATCAATCTTTCACCTTGCCTTGGAAAAAAAACCCTCCATGCACTATGATTTATGGCAGAGGAAAAGAAGCTTAGATTTTCTTTGACTTCATGCAGTACTCCTTCCACATGTCTAATGTACTGCCTGCAGCTGTGTTTCTTGTGGAAGGTGAGTGTGTGTGTCAGCACTGCCCCTAACAGACTTATGATGAGTTTTTCTTATGTTCTCAGCTTTTTCTTTTTCTTTTTGTAATTGCTCTTTCTTGCTTTTCTCTTTCAATCCATTTACTGAATTTGCTCGTTCGATCTGAGTGCAGTTTTCTTTGCACAGGTTCAAGATTCTTGGATACTTACAGACGATAAACATCTCTAGTGAAATACCCATGAAGAATGACTTGGCTTTGTGGTTGGAGCTATTAGTGTTCTGAGTTTGACCCCAGGGGCCACATCTAGAGGTAAGAGAATAAAGTCCTTAATTGCAGTCAATTGCATCTTTGATCCTTCTACTGTGCTGGCCCACAAAAGGACAAATGATGACAACTCTGATGATTTTTGTACAGTAAATAGACCCATATCTACGGACATTTGTGAAATATTCATTCCCATGTCATCTAACACATAGAATAGCAGGTTTTGCAATATAGATGTGTGAACAGCCTTCCAGTAGCACTAATAAAAGCAACTCTCTGTGAATCCAAAAGCAGACATGTAATAACGGCTGGTCACCCCTGGTCTGCAATGGGTTTGACCTGCTGACCCCAGGGTGAAAGGCTCTGTACTGCATTACCACTCTCAGGAGCAATTTGACTCTCTCTGAGGTTAGATCTTTTATTATTTTGTAGTTAACCTCAAGACAGCATCACCTCCAATGGATAACATCTGCAGAACACTATCGAGCCATCTGAAGCTTTTTTGCTTTACATCTAATCATTGGCACTCAATGAATCTGAAGGTTAAAAAGAAATTGCACAGCCAAATACTCACGGCAGAACCAGTGAAATCAGAACGTGGCGGGGGAAAAAACCCTTAATAGATTCTTCCTGCCACTGGAGTATTTTTTCACTTATTCATAGGGTTTTGACATTTCTTCTCAAGCAATGACAGATGTAATGATTTGGGAAGAAATCATCAGAATTTGTTCCTTTTAGCAAGAGAGAACCAATCAAAAAATTCCCAACACATGTGAACATCAATAAAGTTTTCATCTGTGCGATGACTCTACATCCGGGTTCTGTCTTTTGCCACTCATTCAGCTATTTAGACATTTCACTCTCATTCAGTCTGATGCCACCCGTGTAGAAGATGCACACAGACCAGCCTTCCAGGGGGACAGGCACCACACAAGTACATGCTAAAAACACTTTTCCAAGTTAGAAGCAGTCTGTGCTTAGCAATTTATTGCAAGCCCTTTTGGTCCTAAAATATCCACTCCTACAATTCAGAGTAGGTTTTCCCAAAACCCAATGTAGAAAATACTTTCCAACATGACCAAAGTCCCAACCACACACACACACAAAAAAAAACATTTAAAATGCAACAAAACTACCTATATTAGCAAATTTCTATCATTGGCAAAAGCTTTTCTAATACTGCACCTGGCATTCTGCAAGGAGGATGTTAGTGACCTCATTGTGGAGCTAGCTACCACAGGAATGAAAGACCCACTTCCAGTGACATTAGGAGGACTGTATAGGACTTACTCCACCCACAGTAGATCTGACCTCTGGAAGCCATATTTTTCCCCATTAACAATGAGACTTCATTAATTCTTGGGGATTATTTGGGAAGCTGCGACTGTGTACATTTGTATACAAATGACAAATCATCACTTAATGAGCATGAACTGATTTCACATTGAACTGTCCATCTCGTAAGCACCAAGATGTCCAAGAAAGGAAACTCATTTGTATATTCCCAGCAGTGCTTTGGGATACAGCCTGCAAAAGCAGTGGGAATGAGACATGAGGAAGCAGCAAGATATTTTCCCCATTACATATTCACCCATCAATCATAGTTCTATTTGAAACCTGGCTCCTGGCCATTGGTCCTTGCTGGGAAAATACTAGAAGTGCAAGAAAAAGGGACATTTTTCCTCTTTGTGCCAACTTCCAGTGTAGAGTTAACTTGAAGCTGCAAGTAGCACAGCCCAGCTCCCCTCTAGCAGATCTCCGAGAGGAGATCCATTGTGGAATTTCACAGCTGGATCTCAGAATCTCATTCTGCTCCATGGCTCGACAATTTGGACACATTTCACCATTGTTTCCCCAAATTTTCATCAGCAACTTTATTAAAAGAATAAATTAAAGAGGAATTCAGTCCATCAGAGAGTGTTCTGCTTAATTTCTATTTCCCAGTATAGCAGCAGGCCAATGAATAGAGAACTGGGGGCAGACACATTACTGTAGATAATGGCATAGAAGTACAAATTAGATTTAGAGACAAACCAGCTTATTGAGCCAGCTGGTATTTTCTGGCCCACATTTCTAGGACTTCATAAAGCAGTCTGGTTGGTTTGGAGAAGAAGCTGACTCTGGGGTGGTCATTTCTTTGTGGCAGGAAAGGCAAAAGCAAGTATCACTACCTCTTGGATGAATGAAACAGCTCCAAGGGACACAAAGCCAACAGTACTGTAGGAGACGCAGGGCATCTCCTTTTAAAAATCTCCTTTTTAACACTGGGGAACTAGGAGGAGGCCAGGCCACAATTCATTTGGGAAATATGATCCCAAGAAGTGGTAAAACCAAAATAGTCAAAGCAGAAGAATGTTCCTGGGGAGATTAGGAATACACAATGTGACGATGACAACTTCTAAACCAGCCCAAGCCCAACATTTTAGAGCCACCAGATGCTGAGTCTGCAAGCAGAGAATCTCTCCAGGATATCTAGCTCATAGGCAGAGAATCTTTCCTCTGAACTTCTTGCCTTCCATTTTGGAGGTTTATTCTGTCTGACAACCTCTCTCTATGCACTTATGTTGCACCTAGACGCAGCGACTTTGGAACAGGTGAATTTCCATGTTCCGAATTTATCATTCAGGCATTCAGTGATGAATCTGGCAAGGGCAAGCACTTGAAAGACTGAAAACTGGCCTTGGAAAAAACCTCTCTGACAAGACAGTTATTGATCATCCTGATGCAAAGAATTTTTCACTATTGGCTGAAAAAGGGGGTCCTCTGTCTTCCTTCTCATATCATGATCACTTAGACATAAGGAACTCAGCAAATCAACTCCTAGGCTTTCTGGAAAAAAAAAAGAAAAGAAAAAAGAAATAAAGAACTTGGCATTCAAGTTAACTGTGCTCTCTTCAAAGTCCTGGACCAGCTCTGACCATCTCTCTCTCAGTGGAATGGAATTTCCCAATATACCATGGTCATTCTGGCACTTGTTTCTCTGTAACAGCTATAAACCTACTGCAAGGCACTGGACTCTGTAAAGGGAAAAAAGTTACCCAGGTATTCTTGGCCTGGGCACAGAGATCGAGAGAAGGACAGAAATGCGTACCTGATCCAAAGAAAACTCTGCCTGGCTTTACACTGCTAATAGCTTGCTAATCTGTTTAATTGTGCACATCCTGCAAAGGTTTCTGGGAAATAACCTGTTAGATGCTCACCTAGAGCACATTTCTTTAGCTTTTGAAGGTTTACTTGTCTGCAGGGTGTCTGCCAAGCAAAAGAAATTAAGATTAGGGAGTAAAGAGACCCAGTGGCAGCTGCGCATCAGGTCCCAATTAAGACATCAAACTAAACCCTTCAGCCCTAGTTCTCAAACATCCTTGTGTATAATATTTCCCATGAGGCTGGAATTCTTCTGTGAGGTTTATGATGGCTTTAATGTTTAGCATCAGGGTTCAGTAAGCTTTCATGACATTCGTATTGCTGTTTGAGACAGCAGGGTATGTTTTTTCACTCCTGCCCCTCCAAATAAAAGATAAGGGCATTCCCTATGTTATGACATGACTTGGACTGCAGGAGCCATGAAGCTGCATTTGAATCTGTCACTGAATCATGCTGGTTCTGAGCATTCAAAAGGCCTAAAACCTAATTCTAGCCCTAACTTCAGAACAGTCATTTGGTCCATTGCACATTCAATCAAATTCAACTCAATTCAACTGCCGATAAATCTCACATAAGATTACGTAGAGAGGGCAAGTCATTGTATGAGAGTCTAGGAAGTCTGCAGAGTATAAGAGCACTTATTGTGGCTTCAAGAGATAACCACCTGATTGTGTTTAAGATACTGCCTGTGCAATTCCTTTGTGAAACAGCACACTTTGGATCAAACAGACACTTCAGCTCAAGGCTGAAGCTTAGAGGCATTTGATCAAGACCTCTCCATGGTGGCATCTGATTTGGGTTCAGGTCCCAAGGAATACTCTGCCCAGATCTCACTTGAAGTCCCTGCATTATTGCAGGAAATCTTTTATTTCCTACCATTTTTTGCAATCTTTTGGAAAATAGTGACAGTATCACTGCATACTGTCACTGTGAGGACAGTGCAAAGTGCTTGGCTTACTAGCACAGTGAAACCACCCATTGCTGCCTGATGAGAGCACCTATGTTGCCCAGCTGGCCTCACTAACCATTAACTGAACAACCTGCAGGAGATCACTTAAAATTCCCCTCACTGCCCTTATGAGGCAGCCCTGCTGTGAACAGGAGCAGCATGCCCGGAGTCAGCTCCCACTGCTTCACAACAAAGAAAAGATTTGGTTTGAAAATAACAGCAGTAAGAACATCTACACTGACAAATAGCTGAGATCCCTGGTTTAATGTCACATCACAATTCCTCAGTTGTCTGTGGTGCTTTCCCTTGGGATCCCCTTTGGAGTGGAGTGGACTAGCTAATTCCTTCAGAAAAACCTCAGTGCATCCCTAGAAGCAGCTTATTCCAGCAACTCCTGCTATTAAGAAGGTAGAAGCATGCTGTCTAGCTCCCTGAACACTGTGACAGTGAAACATACCCCTCATTTCAGGCCCCATGATATGAAACATATCCTTAATGCAAAACCACAGCTACTGTTACAGTCTATGACAGTGCCTGCAGCTTTTTCCATGCAAAACTACCTGGAATAAGCATACAAATAAATTTTTATATCTCAAAGCCACAGAGATGTTACAAGTGACTCAGAAGGGACCAAGAAATGTACTGTGAAGCACTGGACAAAGGCCACTCACTTAGAAGGTTTAAACTTTGTGGATGCAAACCACTTAATCTTTCTGTAGAGCTGAGAGTCACTATTTGGAGTGGAGGCCTTTAGAAGAAGAGATGTGGCTGACAAAGAGCCTAGCAGCATCCTGGTGCCTACTACTAGATTTTCCAGAAACAACACTTCTGACGGAGAACAGACACAAGCTCACTGTTGCATGGGTGAGCCAGATGATGTTTAACCTGGCAGTACACCAGCTTCAAGAAGACAGACGAAGCCTGAATCTGAATGCTGTTAGATAGGGTCTAACGTGATTTCTGTGCTCCATTTCATCATATTATCTGCCTGGACAAAATCCCTTCTCTGAATTCCTTTGAATTAACAGGGAGAATCTGAATCATTTCAGTATCTACACAAGAGTAAGAGCCAATGATGTTTCTGATCTCAAATTTAGCATTCAAAAGCCCCTTCCAGTGTTTTTCTGAGACACGGCTGAAAGAGCTCACTTTTAAAACTCAGTATTCAGCTCAAGTGCTTGAGGAACATAAGTCTACATTTCTGCAGCTCTTCTAGGGCCAATGAGCCAAACAGCCAAATACAATGTGCGTGATTCCTCTGCCCTAATTGGGAAGGCATTGAAAACCTTTCTTGAGGACGGTTAGTTATCCGAGGCAGGGGCTGACAAGGAGAAATGGCTCTTCAGAACTAGTCTAAGGTTGTGAATGACAAAAGCTGTATGAAAACTTGCATAGTGATGTAGCCAAAAATGAAGAAGGAACACACACCAGGAATTTGGGTAGATTGCTGTTGAGAGGAGGTCTTATCACCCTGGTCTCTGGCTGTGGATTGAAACATCAACAGTGTGAATTAACTTTTAAACACATGCACAATATCAAAATGTGATCCCTGGATAAAAGCATTCTTCAGGATTAAAGAAATAAACACGTATTTCTAGGAGTAGCAGGAAGCTTTGTTTCCTACAGGCTAGATTTCTTTGCTGACTAACAAGAGTAAGCTTGTGCTGTAAATTGTCTCACGTTACCCAGCCTCTGATTTCCAAGACCTTTCTAACAGCTTGGTATTTTTGGAAACTGCACCCCTCCGTTATACTTGTGGTTAAAATAAATCAGCAGATTTTAACACTCTTGGGGCAGGTGGGGGGGAGTGGGAGGGGATGACTGAGAGAAGCAGACATATGGAGCATGTAATAGCATGTTTCTCACTTCCTTAGGAAACCAGTCTTTAAAGATGGCAGAGCCCTACCACATTCTGCTGGAACGAGGTTCTAATTGGTGAGCTGTGTGTCAAGAAAATCCCCTCACCAAACAAAGAACTTGTTGCTCTTTTATGAGTCATCTCTATCCAGCCCCTTAAACCACACAACAACTAACACCTTTGTTGGAGGTAGACTAAGAAAGAGATGAATTACTTCTTAAAATGCAAGTCAGATGATGAGGATAAAGTTTTAGAGTGGATAATTCCCCTTTTCAACACCGGATTCAGGCAAAATTAGTGTTTCTGAGTATGATCTAAGGTTTACCCATCAAGTTACTTCCTGGGGTTAAACATATCAGAGAATTGGAACAGTTAACGAAAGGCCCCCGTGTGTACTTTTAGAATCTGATTTATGTTCTCTTTTATCTCAGGCTCCACCTCTTCAAGTCATCTTTCGAGTAACCTGCTGAAAATGCAGCAAAGAAAGGCAGGAGCTGGAACATTCCTGAAGTTTTACCACAACACATACTTCAGTAATTTACTTGGCAACACTCTCCTATAGAGCATTTTGGTTTGAAGATTAAAAAAAAAAACCCCAAAACCAAAACCACACACACCCTCAAACAGTAAGATTTTATCAATAAGTTAACAGTGAGTTATATATATATAGCAAACTAGCTCACGGAAATTTGATGACTTACAGACCAGGCTGAATTTGCATATATTTCTCCAGGACTGAATTTCCCCAACTAAAGCAAAAATAGGCATCAGGAGCAAAAACACTGACTTTGGAGAGACTTTACTGTTGCCTTTCCGTACTTAAAAGGACCCTGTAAGAAAGACGAGAGACTTTTTAGCTGGGCCTGTTGCGATAGGATGAAGGGTAATGTTTTTAAACTAAAAGAGGGAGATTAAAGCTGGATGTGAGGAAGAAATTCCTTACAATGAGGGTGGTAAAATACTGGCCCAGGTTACCCAGAGAGGTGTTGGATGTGCCATCCCCAGAGACATTCAAGGCCAGGCTGGATGTGGTTCTGAACAACCTGAGCTAGCTGAAGATGCTCATTGCAGGGGGTTGGACTACATGACCTTTGTAGGTCCCTTCCAACCCAAACTATTCTATGGTCCTATGATTTCAAAACACTTCTAAGTTTGATGTGAGCTGTGGATTGCCAAGTATTAATTGGTCAAGCAGAACAAGGGCTCCGTAATCATCTTGATAGTATCTGATTCTTTGATTTAATATTTCATGGCATCTGCCTGTGAATGCTGCACATTCACAAGCCATTTAGGAGACCTTTCTGTAAGGTTCTGACTGATTTTAAAGTCTCTTTGCTTTTAAGTCTTCAGTCTGAGTGAGTCATTGTATCTCAGGGCCTCTTTTGAGCACTCTTATGCTGCAGATGTGCTTGTCTTGCTCTACCTCCTCAAGGTTCAACTGCTTATCCTCAAGGTCAGTCCTGACCCTGAAATATCTTAAGAATTTTGTTTCCCTAATCAAGAGATGAAGCTTGGCACTGAAAAGAGCAAACCAATACAGAAAGGCTTCACATCGACTTTCTACACATTGGAATTCTAACCTCCAAACATAAATAAGATTACATATATTAGAAAGGCAAACCACCACACTGCTTCATCCTTTCTTTGGATGTCCTTGGAACAGTTAGTCAGTGAGCAAGGGGACAGGGCTGGCCACAATACAGATGTGCTCCTGCCTTTTCTTATTTATCACCAAAATGATGCTTTGATCAGCCTCTGCAGGAATCACAGACTCCTGCCAGGAGATTTCATTCCCACAGAAACCATCATTTTCAATTCCCATGTCAGCCAGCTCTCCTTGGCAGTGCCAACTCATCTCTGTGGCATCACTCCCACTATTTGGTGTCAGTAGTTACTGTGGTTTAACTCCAGCTGGGAGCTAAGTACCACGCAGCCACTAACCCACACAACCCCATATCCCCTAGTAGGATGAAAAGAATAAGAAAAAGATAAAACCCATGAGGCTGAGATCAGAACAGTTTAATAATTTAAATAAAGTAAAATATAATAACAGTATTATTAATAATAATAATAGATAAAAGAGAGGGAGGATTAAAATTCAAGAAAGACAAGCGATGCACAACACAATTGCTCACCCGCTGACCAATGCCCATCCCATCCCTGAGCAGCAGTTGTCCCCCCCCCAGCCAGCTCCCTATAGTGAATCCTTAGCTCAGTACCAGTGTCCTGTCTCTGTTCCTTCCAGCTTCTTGTGCCCCTCCTCACTGGCAGAGCATGGGAAACTGAGAAGTTTTGGATTAGGTTAAGCTGTACTTAGCAACAACTAAAACATCAGTGTGCTACCAAAATTATTCTCATACTAAATCCAAAACACAGCACAGAACCAGCTACTAGGAAGAAAATTAACTCTATCCCAGCCAAAACCAAGGCAGTAGTGGATTGCTTGTGCCAATGGTGTCTTGGTGCCAGCACCTGAAGGGTCTATGCAGCAAGAAGAGCAGAAGTAAAGCAGTTCAGCATTAAGGTTAACAGACAACTGTGGACAGCATTCAGAATCTGCGTGTTGCACACTTTTCTCAGTCTAACAACATTATTCCTGAGCATTATGCCCAATCCACTCCCAGATCATTAAGGAAAAAAGACATAAATGATCAGAGCCCTGAAAAAAGAACCAACAGGAAAAACCAAAGGGAACACTAGGCCATGGGAAGCTTCTGGAAACTTGCTGGTCAAATCAGTGATTTTTAACCTGTCTGTGAGCGTTGCACCTTCCATTCCAATGCTGCTAAGTGCCCTTTCAGCTATCATCTGAACCAACCTGGATCCAGTCTTAGAGCCAATTCACTTCCTAACAGAAAGAAAAGACAAAAACAGTCACGAGGAGATGGAGAAGGAAATAAGAGTGAGAGTGAGGTGCTTACTGCTCAGGAAAGACATTCACTCTCTCTGACCTGGCCATGGTTCAGAGGTAGGTGGGAGTCTTCCAGGGGAATTCCTGGGAGCTGCCCAACTCATTTCTTAGACCAAAGAGGTCCAATTTGGAACCACATTAAGCCAAATGTGTTTGGGGGAAGGACCTTATCTAATCTCTCCCAGAGCATCCTGCCCATGGCTCCATGCCACTGCCACACTCCAAATACTATTGAACGCATTCCCAAATATTCACCTATCTCCTGTCCTCCAGGGAGAAGTTCCGAATTGTTCATCTCGACCTTGCTGTTTTCCTGTTCCCCTGAAAGAGCTCAGGAAAGCAGAAACCATGTACAGCCTTCTGATGAGGTGAGATAACTTGGGTTCCAGGGAGATTTCAACAAAATGCCGCAGCTGTGTTTGACATCCGTAAAGCCCTGGCAGAAAGCATTCTGCATTGACTTCTAACACTTGTTTTGGCTGAGCCAGGGTTTATCCTAAAGCAGCTGTCCATGAATTTGCTGGGAAGCGCAAGCTTTCAGTTGCCTAAACACATATTTACACAATGTCCACAAATCTGTTATGCTGAAAAAGATCTATCCTTTAATTATCCAACACAACCAACCACCTTCGTGGGGATCCTGCCCAAGTTTATTTAAGAGGAAGAAAAAGTGATTATCTAAATTACCACAGCATCTTTTTTTTCTCCTTTTTGAAATGAAACATTTTTGTATCAGTGCATAAGCCACAGAGAACATCAGTTTAATAACTTCCTGCAGGTGAACTCTTTCAAGTTGAGCTGTCAGTTAGGAGCATGGGTGGGGAGCCCATTTGGAGGCAAAGCAAGAATAGTTCCTATTCTCAACACCCCCTGAAGGCAGCCAAAGAGCTGAATTACTCTGGGACAAATTACTTCACCCTCCACATGTTGTGGGCAGGTCTCAGCCTCCACCATTCAGAATGTGCGGAGGAAAAGGTGTTCTTTAGCAGGTTGATACCTCTGAAAATAAGTACAGGGTGTTCCGTGGTCTGCAGGTGAACACAAAACATCACAGCACCGGATCTGTGCTGCTGCCCCGAGTGCTGAAGCGTTTGCACAGCTCACAAAGAATGGTGTTATGTGGGCAATGAAGACACAGAAGAGGGCTGTAAAGCAACTGTTTTCTACATATGTTAGTGTTTGGGAGGGGTTTAATGCAAGTTACATGCATAATCCAAAATGTGAAACCCTTCTAAAAAACAGATTTATTTAATTATTATTATTTATTCCCAGAAAAGCTGATTTTGATGGATTGGATGCATGTGTAAGCACTTTCTGCATCAAAAATGTTAATTATTTCAGGCATGTCATTAGCAAAGCAATACATTCTTGGGGAGGGGAGGTAATATTATGCTAGTGCAATGGGATATTCACCCTACATCTTCCCACATGACAAATTACTCTCTTCTGATGAAGGCACTGTATGCCTGAGAACTAGAGTAGCCCAAATCTCTTCCAGCAGTGGCCACATGATCTTCTGTTGACCTTGCAAAGACTCTCATCTCCCAGCTCTCAGAAGCAGCTTCTAATTTTGCTTAGAACTTGCTGTCATTTTTCATTGCAAACCCACAGTTTTTCTCCAAATACTTGCAAAAAAGAAAATACTTTAGTAAGTGTTTTTATTGAAAACCAGTGCCTGAATTTAGGGCTTTGTGATTTTTTTAAAACTTCAAACATACATTTCAGCTTTGAAGACGTTTCAGCTCTGGCACTGCTTCCTTTACCTCTGAGATTTTTACAGGGGATCTGGACAGAAATGAACATTTTCTCATGCTTCCTCATAAAAAGTAAATGCCAAGTAAATTTCTCAGCCACTAGAAGCTGAGGTGCCTGATCTCCAGGTTGCCCAGCTCCACAGAAATCAGGGCAGCTGATGTTAATGACCTAAAATCAAAGCCATCGATGTCTATCTGAACTTCCCTGTGTTTCATAGTACCACTGTGACCATAGTGGTTTCCCACTGTAACACCTATTATCATTGCACAAATATGTTCAATCGTGTTTGAGAAATACAGGGGAAAAAAAAATCATTAAAAATCAAACCCAAATAATGATAAGCTCAGGCAAATCAGAATAAATGATACAAGGAGTGAACACATGGGAGGAAACAGTGCGATATTAATGCAGGACAAACTCATGAATCAGTATTTATTGCTTTTTGTGTTGGATTGGGTATTTCTTTTGTGTTGCCTGTGATCCCGTGATGCTGGGATCCTTGTGGTGAATCTCGCACATATCCTGCCTCTCTCTCCTCCCAGATGCATTACCATGGTAGCCAAATGCTTCTCCAAATAATGTAGCATGTACAGAATAGACTGCCTATCCCTGCTCCTCCAACGCAGAATAACCTTGAGTGAAATTTCACCCACTGCTTGCACCTTAGCTTCTCAAGGGCTTAATAATGCCAACAGCAAAGGTAAGTCATGGGGTAGTTGCCAGCAGTTTAAAGAAGTTCTGAGATCCTTTGATGGAGGGATGATAACTGAGCTTGCATTTGAAATAAACTTTCAAATGCCTTTTTGCTAACCCTTCTTTCTAAGTCTCTAAGATAGAAACGGGGCTTTCCTTTTCCTCTGTGTAATAACAAGGAAAAATAAAAGGCCCTTTGGTGAAATGACTTATTGGCACTATAATATCTTACTTTAATTAACAATGCAAATTTTACATAATCACAGATCTTCACCCATTAATTATATTAAAGCATTACCATGATCAAAGGTAATTGAAGTTATTATTGCTGTAGAAATAAGAGTAGGAAATTATGGCCAAATTCCCTTCTTCCTTGCACCTTGTGCTGACAACCCGAGCCTACACAAGCCTGCATGAACAGTTCTTACTGCAGGGAGTTCCCACTAGTCGCAGTGTCTCTAAGGGATTCCAGTGGGGTTTTAGCCTGAAACTGAGGTTGACCTCATACCTGCTTTTGATTTGGAGGGAATGACTTCAGCCCTGGCCAAAATCCTATGTAAGGCAGAAGAAGCCAATGCCCACTTAATCTGAGGCTGCTTTCTGTCCTTGTTGCAGCAACTCCTTCTGCAAATGATATGTAGGTGGAAAACAGAGAAAGATTGTTCTTGCTCTTTCTTCGGTCTGAAAGGTCCTGCTAGAGGTGGCATTTTCCCAGATTTCCTATTTTTCCACCCGCCTGGCAGAGATGCAGCACTCTTGTATTTCTTCATTTCCATATTTTGCCTCCTCTTATCCCCAGCTATGCTCTTGCTTTATTCCCATCTGACCTTGTATTGATACCAACAGTGGATGAACAAGGACATCTTGAGCACTCCAGTGTGTAAGGCAGGCTGAAGGCTTGAACATATATTCTTACTAAAAAGGATGAATTAAAGATAGGATATTACTCCTCTGAAAGTGTAGCCTGTCCCTTTTTACTACCTGGCTGTGCCTGGGGAAGGTTGCACTAAATTACAGCTCCAGCCATATTTGTCTTTGTTTGGAGATGTATCTCCAACTGGAATAGCCTTCAGGTATGTTTCCTCCCACATCATTTTGTCTTGTTGATTGCCTAAATTGCCCAAGCATCTTCACATTTAAAGTTTCTAAAATCATAAATCTCATATTCCGTACTCCTCTTTCACTTGTCTTCTTTCACCATGGCAAGCCAGGCCACTAAGGAATGGAAGGAAAGCCATCCGGATGAATTCAGGTGCTGAGCGTTACAGGTTCCTGTTTTAAGAACTCCTTTCTGGGAAGAGGAATTCATATCTTATGTACAGTCACAGATATCTATTCCAGCTTCTGCTTCTCAGTACCCTTCACAATGAGCCCCCAGCATATCTCAGACTTAAAGTGCAACCTCCAGAGGAGATGTTTGGCTGCCTCCAGCAGCACCACATTTCCCCTCACCCCCTTGTGTTTCTATTACTCTTCAAGAAACCCTGGGTCAGGATGTGAGAGAAAACAAGTGCTTCACTGTCAGCCACAGTCCAGAAACTCACATTTTGCGATGATGAGCCTGAGCTATTTCACAGAGCTGCCTAACTCTGCTGGCATTGAAGCCAGTGATAAAACTATCATTGGCTTGCACAGAAGCTAAGTCAGGCCAAAGCAGGGAGCAAGGCACACTTGAAAACTTCACCTGCAAGGTCTTTTGGCCTTCAACAGTATATGGCAGCACTTCATCCCTGTCTGGTTGCCGTCTGTGAGGCTGGGGTTGGAAGTGGTTTTACTCTGACTCATTTTTTCCATATAGCTTCCCTTAAAACAGAGCACTACCACAGAATTACCAGAAGTTTTGCAGATTAAAAAGAAACAAAACAAAAAACAAATACATAATGAGAAGCAACATATTACACAGATTTATCAGGAGCTTGAAATAACATAAATTTCCATATCAGCCTAAATAATGGGAAGCATTCAGTCTAACTGAGGTCTCCTCTTTTAGATACTGGAGGCAAACAGGGGTATCTGGTTATTGTTAGTGATGAGAGGAAGGTGGGGGTCTCAAAGCAGCTACAGAACACATCCAGGAGACAGGATATCTCCAGCAGCCAGTTGCTCCGTGTGTGCTCTGCAGGCTGGACAGCACAGTATGCAGACAGCTTTCTCTGGCTTGGGTTCCTTCCAAGACCAAAAATTGAATCCACCTGAGGCAAATGGACTCACAAATCACCTTATCTTGCGTGACATGACAGACAGATGTTTTTCTCTTACACTGAACTGCACAAATGGGACATGTTTTCCTCAGGTCAGGTTCCCAGGTTAATGCCTGGCATATGGAGCTGCCTTCTTGCCTTTCTTGGGGAGGAGAGCAAAGGTAAAGAGCAGACACTGTGGGCTTGCCAACAAGTCAAGGGTGGCAGAAAGCAACCATAAGGTCTCAAAGG
Organism: Psilopsiagon aymara; assembly: GCA_024733675.1. Taxonomy (NCBI): domain Eukaryota; kingdom Metazoa; phylum Chordata; class Aves; order Psittaciformes; family Psittacidae; genus Psilopsiagon; species Psilopsiagon aymara. Next base: position 55,811 of record JANRGW010040335.1, on the reverse strand, counting down.
TGCTAACAGCATCAAGCCACTCCTGAAAATATTCTTTGTCTGGTCTTATTTGGACTATAAGAGATCGAAGGAGGGACATGTCTGTTGCTAGGTGTTTATACAACGAGGGTTGCAGCATGAAAACCAAAATCCATCCTGCCTTGTGACTGTACGCAAACTACACAAATACAACATCCACTCCTTTCCCACCTCCTATGATCTGAACTGCCACATGTAAAAGAGGACTTCTGAGGTCAGATGAGCACAGCTGTGTTCACAGGAGTTGACAAGGGACTCTACACAGACACAGTGATGCTTGTGGTTGCTTCTGTGCCCACCTATTGACTGCCATCCGAAGACTGCTCCCAGCCTGTGAAGCACAGGGGTTAGTATTGCATCAGGATGTCCTGCTTCAAGGACATGTCAGACCTGGCTCCTACGGCATGCCAGTGACTGTCAGGCATCCCCTCTCCATCCCCTAGTTAGTGAATTGCCTTCTAGAAGCATAATACCACACCTGGCACAGTAAAATAGAAAGGCTTCACATTAGCAATTTTGGGGAGCCTTTTTAATCACAGGGGATATTCCCATCAGCAAAAGGTGATCCCTAATTTAATAGCTCTACAGCCTCCCTTCTTATCCTCCTAGTACAGAGCTCTGGTAAGCAGTGGTAAACATTTAAACTTTAACACTTCTGTCTTCAGTGGTTAAAGACAGCACCCACGTAAACGGCTCTCTAAATGTGGTGATGTGTTTGACTCATGTGAGTTGTCTTTTCTTGTATTTCATCCCACACCAAAATGCTATGGGACACTAGGAGCTTCCTCTCCCTGAGAACTCCAGGTGAAACCTTAGTGATGGTCATGATTTGGGGGTGCTCAGCTTCTTACAGAGCAGGGGCTTTCATTTTGCTTTCTCTATAGATTCATGGTCACAACTATAAACTGGCAGATCAATGTTATGAAATTTCTGGTGATGAACTTGGGGACTGAACATGCTTCTACCACTTTTATCAACACCTTTATCAAAAGGGCTCAGCCTAAGCTGTTTTGTTAGACAGAATAGCACGAAGTACTGCTTGGTGAAGTCCAATAGCTGGCACCAGACCAGCTGAAATAAGGATTTAAAGAGACAATTTGATATTCCTGTACTTATATATCACATGTAGAAATCTTTGTGTTTCCACATGAACACAATTTGCGTATGCAAATGCCAGTGCCTGTCAACTATTGTTTTGAAAGACAGATCCCTAAACATTGTGGTATATAGCCTATAGAATTTTCTAAAACAAGCAATAAGGCAGCCTAAGCCAAGAGAGGTGAAGAATTTGGAGAATTTATCCTTCCTGATGGTATGATTATAAAACTGTTGGCACAAATGTCTCCTACCAATACAAGTGCAAGTACATGGCACTTGAGTGAATAAGCCTCTATTGCTTGTTTGGCTTTCTTCAACAAGGGTACCACTCAGATCCTTCTGGGTGTGGGTCTGGGAGCAAGCTGATGTGTATGCAATGTGTCTGGGCAGGTAAAGAAAAAGATCAAGGAGCAAAACAGCTTGCCAGTGGAGAGCCAACTGAGAAAGCTGATCTTCATGGAGAGCTTTGTAGAACATCAGGCTGATGTCACTAGTTTAAACCCAACCTTCTCCACCCAAAAGAATGGGAAACTTAATGAAACCACCTCATCTTTCTCCACAGAGGAAGTCCACAAATAAAAGATTTAAAAAAACCCACCTTATAAAACCATTCATGTTTAAATTTTAGATACACTGTAAGCATTTTTGGGGGTGTTTGTTTTTTTCTTAAGCATATTTTCCAGGAAAAGGAGAAGCTAAAAATTATTTTTTTTCTGTCTAAAAGATCTTCTGTCCAATATGGCAAAAAGGTCCATCTCAGTTCTGAATTTTACACTGGAATTCGACTGTGCTTTATGGATTTATGTAATTACTCTATTTCATATTTATTCAGTATATTACATTTATATTGACTTAAAGGTTTTGCTTGTGGTATGTGGAGACAGAATCACCAAATACCTTTAGCCTGCACTCTTCACATAGGAAGATCTTGAATTAATTAAAAGAAAGACATCATTTGTATGCCTAATTTATAAATTCCAAATAAAATGCAGGTTTTGGGTAGATATTTTTGAACATTCCAGAGATATCCAGAGGAGAACCCACATTAGTATTACTCTGTTCTAGCTGGGTCATATTGCACTACCCAGCTATGTTTCAAATCTTACTATGACAATCAGTCATTTCTGGTGTCAAACAGTAAATTAATTTGCCAGAGAGGGAGAGAAACATGATTTTTAAGATTATAAGTTTCATTAAAATTCAAACTGAAATGTCATTTCCAAAAGATCTAAAAAGGCAAAACATGTCATTCAAATAATGACCCAGGTTGAGTCCTTTTCTTCCTTCATGAAGAGAATTAAATAACCAAACCAAAACAGTTTATATTAACCCCAAATATTATCACTGTTTTGTGAAACAACTGCTTTGCTTGCTTAGAGCAATTTCTTCAGTGGCTGAAACAAAGTCATTATTTTCCTGATTCTCCTTTATGATATTAAGCATTCAGGTAGATAGTGAGTGTTTTCAAGGTCAGAATCAGTTGTACGAGCACATTCCTGCTTTCAACTTCTGCACATGCTCAAGTGTTTTGGTAGACTGAGATCCGACACCTGTTTAAATCAAAACATGACTCCACTGAACTCAGTGGTACTGCATCTCTAAGTTAGCAGTATATGTGAGAAGAAAATGAGACCCATACGGGTTTGGAAAACATCACAGTAAAAGGTTGGACTAGTGTTGTGGATTAAAAGAAGGCCTAAAACTCATGGAACTATTGTTATTTTAGTTGAGAGTGCTGTATTTATCCAGTATATCCTATTATATATCTAAGATAACATGGCCTCATCAGTTTATACCAGCTCAGGCTTTGACCCTAAAAGTGAATTTTAAGAGTATTATGCACTCAGAAACCAGATCTTGAGAGCCACAGTCCTTTAATCAGGGAAGTGACATCATGTGCTTATCACAGCACAGCTCACATTTCAAATATTACACTGCTAGAGGCAATCCAGCTGAGTGAATAAACAAAATCTTCAGGACTGAAGATGACATCTGAGCAAACCATGAGGATTCTGCCTACAAAGAAGACAATTCATTAAATTAACTGTTTCTTTCTAAAAGAATTATAAAGAGCTGTTCTGCACACAAACATACCTATACTGTGATAGTGAAAATCAATGAGATAGTTAATGTACCATGGACTGAGCTTCATGGTCCACAAGTTGATTGCCAGTAGACATATTTAGCTAGACTAGAGGAAGCTACGGTTCCATAACCCCCATACATATGTATCTTCCTTGACATCTGATAGAATTTGGAGATATATGTCAGTCCTCCTACTGCTGTACTGTATTTCTTTGAACCATTTGTGAATGCTCTATTGTGAATGCTTTGAATCATTTGTGAATGGACCAATACATCATCTTTATGGGCTCTATAACAAAAGTTCATGTTTTCTTCTTGCAAAAAGGCCTGTTTCTAGATTGACCTATTTATTCATTTAAGAACATAAGTAAGTGATACTTAAAGGTAAGAAGAGTTAGCCTAGATTCCAAGTTGATATAGCTTGGCAGAGATCCACTAGCGTACACACAGCTAAGGTAAACATCTGCTACTCTCTTTAAAGATAACTCAGGAAACTGATTCAGTGAATTGCTAGTGAAAATCTTCTGAAAACAGCAGAGCACTTATAACTCACACCTCCTGCCATGAACACCTCAACCAAGGAAATATTTAACACAATATGCACAATCCCCATTCATTTCCCCTGGTTTGTCTGAAACAGAATTACAATGTTCTCAAGATTATATAAAACAAAGATGATGTCCTGTGCAGTTGTTTCAGCACAGCCCTGAGGAACACTTCAGATCTATTCCTTTGCAGAATGATGGTATGCACATTGAAGAGAATCAGACGAAGGCAGTGAATATCTGAGGAATACCTCAGACCTGAGAATTAGGTAACTCCTACATTATGACTGTGGTCACGAGAGCAGTGCTACACAAGTTTCTTGCAGAAGTGCTATAGCTGGCAAATCTCAATTAGCAAATGTGAAGCCAGTGTCTTTTATACTGTGTGAGGGAGCTGGGAGATAAACACTGTCACTCCAGAGTAGATTTCTGCAGTTCCACATCATTGGTGTGTCAGTCTAACTTGTTACCCAGGGGAGTACAACACTACAAACACTAAAAGACGGTAAATGTCGATGAAGACAAAAATGAAAAATAAAGGTGTTTCTGCATACATCAGGCGGATCTGCTGCTAAACCCGTGGCTACAAGGCACTGTGGACACTAGGAATTCACACAGATTTAAGGGGAGAGTGAACAAGTTCATGGAATAGAAATCCACTGAGGATGCCACAAGCCTGTGACTGCCCTAGCATGTTCAAAATGATAACTGTTAGAGGTCAGGAATACATGAGGGAGAGCTATAGTATGCACTTAGCCTTTTCTCATACCCTTTGCTAATTCTTTACTGTCAGCCATGACTGGAAATAAGATTCTGAGTTTGATGGAACTGTGGTCTGGTCCATTATGGGCATTCTCATGGGGCTCTCATGGCAAGAACCCGCAGAGCTGCTGGCCTGCAATCTGTCATTTTCTAGCAATTATTTGTTGGTTGTACAGATGCTCAGAAATACTCTGATCATTGCTAGCTGCTTAGGTAGGCCAGATGCCAGCATTAGGAAAGAAAAATGCCTTGCATGTAAAGGCAGTTGACAATGCAGTAGTGACATTGGTAAAGAAACTTGGCTATCCTGGCAATGTGCAGTCTTGGAAAGGCATGACTGCTGAGCACAGGCCAGCGTAGCCCTGGGAAGATTAATGCAGTGTGTCTGACTGAAGGCAACACCAGACTTCACACAAAAGCAAAAGTCTACAACACAGTTGTCATTGCTCCTTTGTATGCCTGAAAAGACGGGACAATTTATAGCTGTCGTGGCAAGTGCTCTAGTCAGTTCTTCAAGCAATGCCTCTGAGTCTTGGCTAGTACAGAAGGGCAAGAGGAGATTTCCTCAACTGAGATCACGGAGTATTGCCAAATCCTCCTCTGCTCTGTAAGTTCTAAAAAATGCTATCAACCCCTGCTTAGGGCAGACCATTAGCCACGGGTCACAACACTGACAACCTCGGCTAAGACAGAAGATGATCGTTATCTGGGAGATAGGATGAGGGCTGATAAAATTAGAAATGGGTTAGTAAAACAGATAATATAACAGGGAAAGAAGCAAGCAAGCAAGCAAGAAGATTGTGAAGAAATTAAATCCGAAACCAATCTATTTACTAGGAAAAGGAAGCTTATGCAGCAGCAAGGCTGGTGGAAACAGAGGTGTTTCTGGATACATCATTCTGGCACATAAAAAAGGATGCAAAAAACCCCCTCCATAACTAAAGTTTTGAGGCTGCACATGCAGAAGGCATCATCTTACAGAGCAAAGAGGTAAAGCTCCTCTGTTGTGGCTGCACCCAACACATGGAGCCAAACACTGAATGTTGACAAATTGGAGGCAGCTCAGGGAAGAGCAAGAAAAGAAATACAGATTAATTGAGTTAACTTTGTTGTTTACATGACTAATAGCCCATGCTGAGTCCAATGGAGTTACTGTGCATTCATATCAGAGTGAGGAAGATCAGAGCTTGCGGCTCTATTGTTTGCATGAATCTACTTCCATGTGCAGAAGACAACCATAGGTCCATTTGGCTATTCCTACCTGCCCTGGGCCAGTGCTATAGAAACTTTGCTTTGATTACCTAAGTAGTTTCACTACAGGACACTGTGATTATATATTTCCCTAAAATAGAAGCAATGTGTTGAAAAAATGCAGGTTTTCCAGGCAACATTAACTTTTTTATAAATCTACACTGCTGATTTTCATTATTAAAATGGAAGTAAAAATGCAATCTGACAAGAAGATCCACTTCAGGTGTGGCAGCCCGAGTCTACATCACTAGAAAAGAAAACCAATTGCAACATCAACAAATCATTTTCTGAACTTGAAGATGGTTTGTGCTGCTTTCCTCTGCTCTTTCATTGCCTCCCATCAAAGGCTGAAGTTTATTAAGCTATTCCCTAAACATCCCAGGATGCATAATAACTTCTTATTGCTGTATGTTCATGTTCCCCCACCACAATTATTGAGGCTGGGTCTTTCTGACCTGACTTCACATATTTTTCTTGGAACTGGATTTATTTTAAAGGGGATCACTATTTCAGCCAACTTTTGCATCATTAATCACCTCCTCTTTATTTATTTCTATTTTAATAAGCCACTAATTTCCCAATCATGGAACAAGGACAGCTTTGGCTACCAGCCGAACCTAGACACAAAGACAACAGCAGTAGGAAAAGCTACATGAAACCATTTTTGTAAAAAAGGAATAGATAGCATTAAAGATCAGTTAAAAGCTATGAACTGCAGGTAACTGATAAAGGAGGCAAAAGATATCAGGAAAATTACTGCTGGCAGAGTGAAAGCCAAAGACAAGTGATCAAGAGAGAATGTAATAACAAATTCTAGCAACTACAGCTGTCTGTTACTAACTGGAGAGTGTAAAGTTCCTGGTAAGAGACAACTGAGAAAAGCAAAACCACTCAACAAGTAGTTTAGTTCTGGGTTTGGAATACTTATAATGGTGGGTAGCAATACTTATAATGGTGGGTAGCAATAGGAGGATGTTTCACCTTAGACAGTCTGGTCTGCATGCACAAGAAAACTCCCAAATGTCAGTGTTATGCAAAGGTCAGTAGATGATTAGCATGTCCTAAAAAGCTAGAAAATACTAGAGGACTGATACATGGGAAATACAGCCTGAGCTTCAAAAAGAAAGAGCATTTTTACCCTGCCAATTTGAATCCAGGCAGCCTGAAACCAGCATAGGCAAAAAAAATAAATGAAAAAGTTGATAGACAATTCAGCTGAAAATAAAACTAATGCCAGCAAGAAAGTGTTATGGAAAATAGAGTTTGATATGCAAACCTGATATCAGCTGGAGAGATGGTTGGAAAATGTAATGTGAAAAATCTATCTGACTGTAAATGCAAATGTAATCTGAATCTGACTATCTAACTGAATACTGCACATTCTACATGCAAACTGACATTATAGCATACTGATAAAGGAATGTTTTAGGCAAAGCTTAGTTATTTTAAATCTGCAGAAGATGGTAGAGAAGACACACTGATAGAATGGAAAGGAATTAAATATATGACTTCACTCTACTAGGTCAACAGAGGAATAGTGGCAACCATATATGCAGGTGGCTTTCTTGATACAACACCAAGACCAGTTCTTGTGTGAATAATCCAAATACATACCAAGGTTTGTAGGGGGACTTTTTTTCTGAGGGGACAAACAAAATACAAGAAGTGATATACAAAACACTTCTTAGCAATTAACTTTGAGCTTGCTTGGTTGTCAAAATGGATAGAGACAAGTTGATGAGAAGAAATAGAAATACTTCACTCAGTGAAAACACCACAGGTGAATGGACTCTTTCAGCCAGCAGAGAAAGGCAGAGTTATAGTCTGTGCCTGAAAGGCAGAGCCAGAAACTGAGAAATAAAGACACATTTTGAACAGACAGGATGATTAATTTTAGGACAAACTACCAGGGGAAATGCTGAATTCTCATATGACTCTGGTCAGCACAGAGTGGGATCCATCAGTCAGTGACACACAAGATATCTGATTAAACCATTTGCAAACCATTTCTGGCATTAAGGTCTCTGCACCACTAAAGAAACGTAGCAATAAGCCACACCATCTGACCCAATAACCTGTGGCAGGGAAATGTCTCTGCTCAGCTGCACGTTGCAGCCTCACTCTTCCTTGCTCTCACTCACAGAATAGATTGCTCCCTCATAAAGTACCCATCCTGGCAACATAGGAGCTTAAGAGATGAACAGAGCTTGCTTTGAATTGGAGGGAAACTCATATACATACCTTACCAGCAGGGAAACACATACTTTACAAGGTAAACCGCACCTAAGACTTTTTTTCCTCCCTCTCTTTTCAAATCAATCAGGCCCTGTAAATTTGACTCTATATGCACCTCTCTTGCTTTCTGTCAAAGAAAAAAATCCAATTCTAGGTGAATATACAATCTCTTCCATTCAGGACTGGTGCTGGCAAAGCTCAGGATGATGGGAAGCTGCTGCTGGCAACATGGAGATGGGCTGCAGCCACTGAAATTCAGCACAATCGCCACATGATGACAGAGCTTAGATGTCATCAAGAGCTGAGGGATTTGGGTCACTCACTCTCCTTCGAGATGCAGGGTGCAGCAGTCAGGATATTGCAACTCACTCAGCAGCCACCATGGGAACCCTCTGCCTTCCTGGGACACCGGTCCCTCCACTACTGCTGTCTTGTCCCTTCTGCCACAGTTTAAGTCCACACTCAGCCCTTGGCCTCTTACTCATTATCTTTCTACAACCACATCTTAGAATAACCTGGTTGCCCCTCAGACCCTGAGAGAGTTTGGGTCTGACTGAGATGCACCATTGAGAGACTTCTCTGATCACGACTCAAACACTGAAGAGAGATTTTAGACTTACTTGAAATTTGGGCTTTGCCAGATCTGAGCATAGAGACCTTCAGTTTTCAAGTGTGCCAATGCAGTTTCCTGTGCCAGCTTCATATTCACTGGAGGAAAACAATGAGAAAGAAGGGGTGAGAGAGATGGACTTCGCAACAAGCCACATAAGTGTGGAGAAGCAGGGAAAGGTAAGTAGAGTTTATTTTATCAGTACTGCACAGGAAGTCAGTACAAAAAACTACTCTCATCCCAGCCAGCACTGCATGTTATTCCTGGCACCTTTGTAAATTGGCTTGCAAAAAGCCCCTAGGAGTCCCTTAGCACCTCTCCACCTCCAGCATTTCACTGAACATGAGGGCTGTTCCTGAGCTGTCAGGTTGAAGCATCTCTTGGGGAGGTAGTAACACTGCAGCCAGCTTAGACACATTGACTCCAGTCGCTAACTAAGAAAGGCTGGGAAGAGGCTGCGCAAACATCCAGCTTTGTCCCTAGTACTGCCCCAACGAGTACATTAAGCTAGCTTAGCTATGCAGATACAGAGACTTTGCACCTCCAAGTGCAATGCAGGTCTAGTTTAAGGGAAACATCTTTTCTGCCTTGCTTCCCTGGAAGTGACCTATAGCATTCCCACACTAGATGTGATAAAGAGCCAATAATCTTTTCTCTTTCTTTTAATTTCAGCTCTTGTCTTTCCCAGAAGCCCCAACCCATACTCCTGCTTTCTGGGCAAAAGACATATTACATTTTTACAGCTTAAATGTTGAATAACTTCCAAATTTTCCATCGCCGTTGTCTTGCTCAGAAGGGGAATCTGCTCATTTCAGAATGTCCTAAATCTGGTTTTCAGGCATGAAATCCGAAATAGGGGGGTCAGACTCGGGCCCATCGTTTTGTGTGGACCCATAGAGGGCACCAGACACTCATTTTTCAGTGCGCTGGCCAGGTGCTTATTCTGTCCTTCCCAAAAACTGTGCAGAGGGCTGGGGACTCCTGGGATGAGGAGTGGGAGCTCCATGGGAATATACAGTTTGAAATCTAATGTGAACTGTTGGAATGATGTTTCAATTTCCTGCCAATTCCAAATTAAATGTTAAAATGAAATGCTGATTGGATCTGAAATTTCTTTCTCAAATATCACATGAAATGGGGAAAAAAGCAACTAAAACATTTTCTTTTCCATTTCAAGAGTTCAAACAAGAAACAAAACATAATCTGTGACATGAAAAGTCTCCTCGCATGGGAAAGTCAGATTTGGAAGTCATCAAAAACAACAGTTCTAACTTCTTTTTTTTTTTTTTTTTTTCACTTTCTGCATCAGAGAATTAAATTAATTTACAGTTTGATTTCATTGGATCTGCAATCTTCACCACAAGAAGTTCTAAAAGGGCATTTTCTTCCCTTCTAGACACAATTGTTTCAAATCAGTGCTCTCCAGGGGAACTGTTGCAGTTGCTTCTGTAAAGATCACACTCTGAGAAACCCATTTCACTATTTACCCACCACCAGTGATAAATGAGATGTAAATGAACGGGAAGAAAACAAACCCACTGTGTGACTCACTGTCATATGAGCAGTGTGCTGTCTGCCATAACCGCTGTCCTGGTATATTATCACAATGGTTTATTTAATCTGGGAGTGAACTCTAGATATCATCTAACACATCTGCTCCCATCTTCCAGCCCATGTCCTTTCCAGAGCTCCTTTCCACATCTGACAGGGTCAACAGGAGCTCAGGCTGTCCCACACCAGCACTGTTGCACCATGATGCAGGGCATCTGAACTATCAAGACTGAAATACGACAGAGATTGCTGCATAGGGAATTACCATTGCGCAAACATGGATGTAGCTAGTTAAACAGATAGGATCTAGGAAGTCATTCTCAGTAAACCTAAATAAATTTGGGAAAAGGAGGGCAGGAACAGAACACTCGGAAGCAAGATTAGGATCAAAATATTGCGGCAGTTCCTCTCTCTTGGTAGCTGTCCAAACTAGTATCCCCAATTCCAAACCCTTCAAGTCTCCCTGGGTTTCAAAACCACTTCCCTCCTGTGAATCTCTCAGTTCCAGGCTTGTCTTATTTTCAGCAACCTTTACCCCACCTTGTCTTCCATCTTTCAAATGTCTCTTTGCTTCTTACAGCATGGAGGATGCAACCTTCACAAGTTTCTCATCAACTTTAGTGGAGTTGGATTAAGCCCCAGATTCCTGCAGTAACTGGAATTTGGGTGTCTTTCTAGGACTGAATATTTCTTACTGCCTAGGACAGAATTTGGTCTGTACTACTCCCCCGTTTCTGTTCCTTAAGTAAGAGATTAGATTATTCCTTAAATAATATGTTTTTCAACTGTTTTGTGTGGCAAATCTCTGCTTCCTGCTTTACACAGTGGTTTGCATTCTGTGCACATGGCCTAAGGGCTGTTTAGTCTCAGGGGGCAGTTAATCCACAGCACCATAATCTGCACAGAGGCATTTAATCTTTCAGGGAAGATGCACCTGAAAGGAACTTTCTGAGAAGCACAGTGGTTGATAGAAACCACTGAGTAAAGCCAATAGCTTAGCCAGAGGCTGGGAATCTTCTTTCTGCCCTGAGCAACTTTCCCCAGCAATTAAATGCGGAGCCTTCCAACAGAAATATTTCTTCTCAGGCTGACGAGCTAAGGTCCCTGGGATTCAATTTCAAGGTCCTCTCAGAGGTCTCTGTTGCATCATCTACCGCATCCCAGGAGAGTGTTTGATTCTGCTCCTGCTTGTAGGTTGAGTCTTTCCTGGCATTGGGCTGACCTTTCCTCAGCCCTCATTCAAAAGTTCAGTCTCCATATAATGGATCTGCAAGGCAGAGACTCTCCCTCTTGCACAAACTCCAAATACACAGAGGCCCCAATCTCTGCTTCAGGTTTGCAAGTGCAACTAAGGCTACAGGCCTTTGAAAGCTCTTTGATGAGGTGATCAGAGAGTGATGCATCTTTCATTTTGCCACCTTGCTCTGGACCAAGATATTCTCAATGACTTTTTCAGACTCTTCACGATGTCCAGACTTTTTCAACGGAGTCAATACCAAACCTTCTGCCAGGGATTTCTCTGGAACTTGGCTGAATTTCCAGAACTCTCTATTGCTCATTTGGCTTCCACTTCTTTCCCATATAGGCTGCCTCTACATGTCCCCTTCAATACCTCAATCTCTTTTTGCTTAGAGGGGTTGGCTGAGGACAATGGGAAACAGCACAGAAATCCTACTTTTAAAGTAGTATTGAACTGGCACTACATCTTCTCTTAGCACCACTTAGGTACCCAGAGAGGAAGGGAGTACCAGGATGTGGACATCACCCTCTCCTGCAGCAGGTACACCCAGAGACACTTCATAGCCACTCAAATCTCAGATTTATGTCTCCAGAGCCTTGTCTCAGCTTAGCTCACTGCAGGGACCCCATGTTGGGTCACTGTGCTGTGACATCCTTCAAAAGAGATGATTCTTCCTTCTTTCACCATCCTCCCTGATTCCACTCTTTCTGTTTTGGCCTCAATCAGGAGTTTTCACACTCTGCCTCAGCTGCAGGCCCTTAAGCATGGAAAGGGAAAGCAGAAAGATTTGTTTTTCTGATTTACCCATCTTCAGCACACTCTTTTTTCCCTCGCAGTCCACCAGTCCCCTCGAACCAATGTAACGTCACTGCATCCCTCAGTGCTCTCACACATGCAGCTCCTCTCATACACTCGATAGAATGCAACAACCAATGTTATGTCCCTCTCCCATCTTCACAGTAGAACTGTAGGTCTCTTCAGCTAAGTCATCTCCCTTCTGCCTGCAAAGCTACACCACTGACACAGTGCATGGATAAACCATCCGCACTTACAAGGTCTAATGCTTTCCTTTTGACTTGCTTCACCTATTGAGCAGTTCTGCTAGGTGTGCAGGTGCAGAGATCCCTTCATTTGCAAGAGGTGAGGCTCACAGGGCACCAGCACACATCAAAAGGACCACATAAAGACACACATTCAGGGCTATGTTTTCAAACCCAGGGGACAGACACATGGACAAAAAAGATACTAAGCAGATAATAAGTTTTAGGTAAACATTTCTTGTGAAAATGGCTCCCTGGAAGCCTATAGGCTTTTCCTGCCATTAATGAGGTTCCTGCTCTAGGCTGAGAGATTTCTGTAGTGCAATCATATATGGATGTGTTCAGGATAACGGAGCTTGAAACCAACAACTAGTGCTGGACAAGTATGGGATGAGGTCAGTCTTAACAAAACTAAAATCAAATTACATTTGAAAAGACGTCCAGATCAGATGAAAAGATGTTTTCCACAAAGCTGATCCTCCAGGAAAAACAGAAAGGACAAGAAATTAAAAGACAAAACCCAACCTAGGAGTTATCAGGTTGAAGCAGGTTATTTAATCACAGTGTTCTACAGATGCATTTCCCCTCCACTCAAATGGGTTTGAATTTTGGAGTCTCATTAAATACTTGGGAAGATAAGGTCATCGAGATGGGTATGAGACACACTGCCTTGTCAGACCAGTGTTCTGTGACAAGTCCCACCCGTCTCCAGTCCTAGATTGCTACCGTGGCTCCCTGGACTTCAGGGGGGGGCTGGTACTGCATAAAGTGTGTCCCCTTCAGTGTCCCCCTCTGCAGCTCCATTCTTGGGGTGTTTTTCTGTTACATTTTGTCCCATCCTCTGATTTATTATCTCTATAATTGCTCAGTTTCTCCTCAGTTTATTCTTCTTCAAACCCCCTTTGTAAAGTATTGCCCTTAGTTATTTTTAGGGATGGTCTGATGACATTTCTAAGGGGAAGAGAAATGGGAACAATGAATGTCTTGTGAAAAGAATAAGAGTAGAGAAAATACACAACAACAATTCTGAAACCCCACAGCCTCCGAGGGCTTCCTGAGCCAGACTTGGACGCTTTGTATTTAATAGCCCTTGATAGACGTTTTTCCCCATAGACTTCTCCAATCATCCTTTGAACCCCCTGAGGTGTTTAGCAAGCATAACTTCCCCCAGCAATGTGTTCCAGATCTTCACTATGAACTGGTTACTGTCAAAATGATCACCTAATGCTCTATTGCACTTCTTAAATGTTTAGCATCACTATAGTAGCTGAATTTCTGACAGACTTTCTGATAAGACCTAACATGCACACAATCAAGCAGACACCTCTGGCTGCAAGATTTGTCAGGTGAAAAATGACCTAAATATAGTTACTGAAATCGGTATTAGTAAGATTCATTTTAGATTATCTGAAGGAAATTAACTGTATTTGTAAGAAGAAATATAACTGAATATAGACTAAGAACTGGTGAGCTTTTGAAAGCTTGCAGGGTTGACAACACATATACCTGTGATATATGCACCAACAGGTATTAGCTGCTCTGAGAAAACCTTAGAGGTCCAGTCTATACACTGAGAACAGAGGACAAACCCAGTTCCAGAAAGCTCCTCAACCAAGTTAGGCAAAAAAAAATGGAAAGCAAAAAGAAAAGGGAATAAAAAGGGCTCAAGTGTATATTTAACTGATGGACCCCCTCTCCTTATACCTCCAGCATCATGAAGAGCATGAAATATTTAATTGCCTCTAAAATAAAGTGTGTGGGAGAGCAAGCATGAATTTGAGTTTTATGCTGAAGCTTCTATAGGTGTTTTATTTAAGTTGCTCTGCTTGCTAGTAAAAGACACCTTCAGGAGCTCCTCCCCAAAACACTGTCCTCAGGGATCCGAGGGAAGAACAATGCAGTGATTTTATCAGCCCTCCGTCGGCGGCACTGCAACTGTAGGAAAGGAGAGGCTTCCCCGGCAAACAACGAGGGCTGTCCTGCACCTCAGCCCCGGATCCAGCCGCTGAGTGAGTCAGAGCAAGGAGACTGTCAATAACTGCAGTCTGGGTTGCGCAACTGGCTGGTGGGGAGGGAGGAATAAAAACCCCAGGGAAAAGGAGTAGCCAAAGAGAATGAAAAGTAAAAGTCACCTGCAGGGAGTAGGATCCGGGAACCTTAAAGTGAACTCCACGAGATTTTCATCGCCATTTCCAAAGGAGAGGTTAGCAAACTGTGGAATGAACCGTGAAAGCATCGGGGAAACGGAGTGAACCACAAAAGGAGTAACTTCCTCCGTGAGCTCCCCCGGAGGGATTGGTATTGCTTTAAGGTGCGCGGCCTCTGTTATGTAAATCGTCTTGAACCCTAAGAGGTTCGCAGATTTACATGATAAGGAACTGTTTTGTGCCCCAGCTACTAGCGCGATGTGGGGCTGAGAGAAGGAAAGCAGTAAGCTGGAAGGAGGCTGTAGGGAAGAGAGTTCTTGCAACAGACTGATAAAGGAGAATGAAAGTCAGTGGAGTAAAAAGAGCAAAAGACGGATTCAGGCAGGATTATGGAAAGGAAACTCCAGGTAAATAAAACATCCGGAGCCAGGCAGGCCTAATGCCAATCTACCAGTGCAGGCTTCTTCCCAGGGCACTGAAGTGCAGGGGGCTACAAGGCTGGCTAGGAGCAAAGCAAAGATAGTCCTGCTTCTCTAAAACATTTCTCCAAAGTTCAGAAATAATAAATTCAGGCAATTCTGGAGCAGTGATTTGGGTTTAAAATGACCTGATGGATTTTTCTTCCATGTATTTGCCTGATTTTTTGACCTCCATATAAACTTTCCACTTTAATGGCTTCACATGGTGAGGAGTTCATCATTTAATTAAACATGTAACATATCACCCTTCCAGAGAGGTACTGATTCTCTCAGGAATGGTGCTTTGATCAAACGAAGGGAGGGTTTTGGAGGTTGTCTGAGAGTGCTGATCATGCAATGATCCTTTGAGTCTGGACAACCATAAAACAGTCATGGAGACTTCAGGTATTGGAAAGCTCAGGGAAGCAGAGGAAACTTTGTGGTGACAGGAAGAAAAGCGGCCCAGCGAGCAGAGTATACAAGCAACACTTTAGAAGTTGAAGGCCATTTTCAGGCACATCATATATAGAAGGAAAGAGATGAACTGGCATGAGACCACATCTATAAATGCAGTAGTGATGTTAGCTGAAAGCTAGAGAAGAATCTATGCCAGAGGCATTTCCTCCCATAGAAGAGCAACAGGTCAAGCTTGGTAGCAGAGAGTGACTGAGAGACTAAGAGGAAGACATGAGATAAATGAATGTGGGGAACTAATATCATCCAGTGAGGGGAACAGGAGCAGAAGGCTGACATGGAAGCAATTTCTCTGTGTCTAAAGGAGATTTTCAATTCTTTCAGGGAACATTTTTCATCTCCTATTCTTCCAGGTCTTGTCACAACAGAAAGCTTAATTCTCTTCACATTCTCAGTGGTGCAACTCCCTTCGTATCAGCAAACTTCCAATATGGAAGGGAGCAGAATGAATCCCAGAACTGGAAGAACAAAACTCCTTCATCACAAGTCCCCTGGTACAGCATGTGAGAAGGCTCTTTCCTTTTAGCCTTGAAGAGGATATCAGATTGCTTCTAGTGTTGCATCTATCAATGCTGGGCCACAAGACGTTTGTTTGCTTCAGGTGTCATGGGAGCTGAAAAATCTTTTTGTGGGGACTGATATTATCCCTCTAAAGTCTTATCTTAAGGAAAACATATGCGATCTTGCAGGGAAGCTTCTCCCGGTTGTACTTTAACTTAACAGGAGGTTCCTTTCTCAATGTATCTGTTAGCACAGGAATATCCGCACACACACAGACCCACACCACTTTAGCAACCAAAGAATGCAGAACCCTCCTCCGATGGGCTGGGGGAGGGAGGCAGCTGGGGAAGAAGGCTTCTCATGCCATTCCAGCTTGGAGATATCCCTGGAACGAAGGGATAATTACACAAAGCCAGCGAAGTTGGTTCTGAATGGCCGTCAGCCTGCTGTGCCAGCAGGGCCCAGCCCCACCATCCTCCAGCCACCACCCTGGCCTCTCCTGCTGCCCAGTGCTGTCAAAGGGATGAGACATCATCTGGCCTGTGCTCAGAATCCTAAACCTTGCTCTGAAAAAGCACTTACTGGGCCTGTTAGAGTGCAGTAACTGCACACTGACAGTAATGCTGTGGGTCATGGCCATGTGAATGGGAGGGAGAAAGTAGCTTGTACATTGCTGACACTGCCCTACAGCGAATGGTCTGAGATAGGGCAGAAGAGATTCAAATTGCTGACAGATTTTGGAAAGCTTTTTAAGTGGTATCTTCAAAGGGTATGTTACTTGTCCTAAGCCTGATGGTGTCAAAGAATCTTTCAAAGGGGGCATTGTTTGAGCACTTTCAGATGTCTCACCTTTAATGTCTCTGAGTTTCTGCTCCTCCTGTACCAGTAATTGCCTACCTTGTCTGTGATTTACTATATAATGAAAACTTTTACCCTCTGGAAGGCTCCAGTAGTCCCCAGGATTGTAAGGAGCAGGATGAATAATCACACCAAAAGTTTTTCTTGTGGTCTAAATGTTGTGGTTGTAAGATACTGAATTCTTACATTCTTAGCACAATTCACTTACGCCGCTATTCTCTCCTTACCTTGTGACTGTTCTGAATTTCCAATATTTGTTTGCTAAGGCAGAATTATTTTTGTTAAAGAAACCCACATTTTCATTTTAAAATTTTAGCTAGCTTTGCCTATTTCTATCTTATTTCATTCTAATGAAAACTAAGATTCAAGTACAAATATGATAATGGCTTGCAGAAAAATTTCTGAAGTCAAAATATAAAGAACAAATCAAAAGGTAGATGCTGTTATTTTATTTTCCAGGTCGTTTGGGCAATTATGTCCTGTCAGGATGGATTTGTATAGCATCTTTCACACTACTAGAGCTTGTCTAAGTGCTACAGCTAGTACTAGCGCTTGACGAAGGTTTGTGCACTTTGCTTTTAGACCAACATCAGTAGTAATACAAAATAAAGCAGCGTGAGTTCAGCCCTGCTGCCTAGGAAAAGGCTTCATAGGACTAGCTATTCCTCATCACTTCAGAACCCCAAGGAAATCCATCGATTACACACCATATCTTGGAGGTCAGCAGTTTTGGGATGTTCTGAAGTGAGGGCCTCTTCTAAAACAAACTTAGATCAGCACATGTATATATACCCTTCCGCACACACAAACCACATACATCATTTGTATAATAAATCCCTTTCAAAACAAGCAGTTCACTGCTCTCGGATAATTTACCCACATAAGAAGATGAAGAGAACAAACAGCGTCATAGTCACAAGTCTTCTCTATTTTACCAGAAGCCTAAAATTTTATGGTGATAAGGGTGGCATGAAAACATGGCTATAAAGGAACAAGAAGCTTTTGGAAGCATGGGTGTTTCCATGGGGATTGTGGTTAAAGAAGGAACAGGCAATGTTAAATGGCAACAGAGATAGAAAACATAAGGAAACTTCTGGCCTTTATTGGATTTGAAAGAGATTGTAGCATCTCAGGACAAATGCTTCTGCCTTTCCTGCCTCCTCCCCTAAATACCCTGCTGGAAAACAGGAGGTGGGGCTTCAGGCAAAAGTGAATGTGTCATTTACTTGTGCTGTTTAAATCTCCTTTCCATCACTCCTACAACTGCTGTGGTTCTGCTCACAGGTCCACTGTTGGGAGGAGGAATCCAGTACCCAGTCTGGAAACACCAGTAAGGAGTGAAGCAAACCCCAAAGAAAATCTGCTCCTGAAATCAGCCAGTGCATTGAAACCAGAGCTGCTGTGGCCACCACACTAAAGGACAGACCCCTTTTGTTTCTGCCCCGCAGGATCTTACCTCATCCATCAGCCCAGCTTACTCATCTTTCTATGACTGTAATATTGAATCACAGAATCAATGGGGTTGGAAAAGATCATCAAGTCAACCTTTACCCCAGCACTGCCAAGTCCACCACTAAACCATGTCACTAAGGGCCTCATCTACATGAGGAAACTTCCAATCAGAGTAGTTTTACTTTGGGGGTCTGGTTTCTTCTTGAGGTAGCTGGTTGTTACCTCACAAGAAAAAAGGAGAGAGAGAAGAAGTGAAAAAAAAGAAAGAAAAAGAAAGTGTTTCTTGCATTTTACATCCCACAGTGGCCTGAATCAGAACAGCATCTTCCAGCATCCTACCCTTTCTCTCAGTGCTATAGTGTGGCAGTGGTAGTTTTCTAGCACTCTTAGGACAGAAGAGCACTTTGCAACCAGCTTTGTCCTGAGGGATGAGAAAGATTTATGTGGTTTTTAAGCATTTTGCATTGTGACAAGACATTTTCCCTTGGGCTTTCCGTGTCTTTGGTGCGATCCTGAGGCTAAGCACTACTTTTAAAACAGAAGATCTGATTTTCTGTCATTCATTTCTAGAAGAACTGAGAAGAGCCCAATTTAATAAACAAGACTTCCAGAGGTCAAGTAAAATCTATTCCTTGTATACAATCTAATGCTCTTGCTGTAAATTCAGATTTGTTCGTGACCACAACAAAGCCCTTCCATGGTTGAGGAAGATCATTACAGGATTTTCCTTGTTATTACAGCCCAGCAGAGAAAGCGGTTTCAGCGCAGCTGACAGAAGTTTCCATCTAGCAAGTTCTGCAGATGGGTCACAGGCTTCCAAAAGCTGTATCAGTCAGAGATGAATTGGATTAAAGATAATCTGCGATGTGAAATCCTGTTAGGAAAGCCTTTGGGTCTCTACTGCTTCCAGAGCCGAAACTCTCCTGGATTGAAGAAAGGCAGCTGATGTTTGTTTTGACAGCTGTGTGGAGTGAGAGGTGTGTGTGTGCGTGCCGGGGAACACCACATATGGTGGCCATGTGACACGACCCACAACCAGATGAAAGAAAATTGTCTAATATCTCCAGCAGCGTGGTTCAAATTCCGCTGCAACCAAATTGGCGGGCGTGACAAATGCCAGCTAGTCCCTCTTCCCGGCGCTGATTTAGGAGGCCGAGCATTCCATTTGATCACCTGCATGCTGTGGTTTTCATCCGCTTCTAAAAACACTGGGACACCAAATAGGAAAAAGCTGCTGGTTGTTAAATCATCTTGTTGCTTCTCCAGCTCCAAGTTTCTTACTCCTCCTTCTCCCTGTTTAAAAATGGGATGTTTTTTTCCTTCCTTCCAGGTTAATGCTACTGTGGCAGCTCTGGGAAATGAAACCTTGTGTCCCTGCAGAATAGCAGCATCAGAACATTCACCATCAGGGCACAAGACAGAATGCCAGGCTTGAGCAGAAAGGATCTGACCTTAACACATGCAGGCTCAGGAAGTGACTGGACAAATTCAGAGAAGAGGAATCCATCTGCAGCTACTAACCAAAAAGTGACCTCTGCTCTCAGCCTCTGCTGGAAGGGTCTGCAAGGGAAAGGGTTGCTCAGCCCATGCTAATGATTCGCTGTCTGCATTGCCATTAACTCTGAATGATAGAGATGAACAGGCTTAGAGCTCTCCTCCCATCAGCACTGCCATTGGAGATGGACTTCATAAGCATCTGCCAAAGAACATCCTCCTCTAGCCCATCCAAATAATACCTATTGCAGTCTTCATTTACTTTTGACAGTAGCAGTAATGACTGCTTCATGCCCACACAGAACTCACAAATATTACTGTGTCCAAAGGAAAAAAGGATTCCTTCTGACAACCATGGATGACACCAGTGCTGAAATACATCACCAAAAATAACACATGCCTTCTTAACATACTTTTATCTTAAGTCAGATATAATACAGAAAAACCTTTGGTGTGTTTATTCCTTATCTGCCTATAACAAGTCACAGAAGGTATATACCATTTCTTGATGGTTGGAAATGGGGGGGGTCAATCCTAGGGACTCTACACTGAGGTGTGAATTTGATGACGAGATTCTAACCCTACTTCTATAACTGGCCTCCTCTGTGACTTTGGACAGATGTGTTTTCTTCCTGTATTTGTGTCTGTCTGGCTTACTCAGGCATGTCTCCCAAGGTACCTACAAGGTACCTATCAAGGTAGCTAAAAAGAAGTGGCTGGTTGGGGTGTGTGTTCAGTCATTGTACATAATGCACAGTACAATAAAGACTTGATGCTGGGCAAGTCCTCCTGGTCCTGCAGTAACATAGTTGGCATCAGTGGTTATTCTTCACCTCAAAGTTATAAAACAGGTAAGGTTCAACCTATAGCTTCACGTGCATTTCCAAAAGTGAGCTAGGAAACTCCTTCAAGTACACTCTCTTCCCACGAAGTTTCAGCTCTGGAAGTGCCATTGGCATAGTGTGAGGACTGTTTAGGTTTCCAGACTAGTAATGCAAAATATTGAAATGCAACTGTCTGAGCAAGGAAGGATCCTAAAGATCTAAAGATCTCTTCAAAAGATCATTAAAGATTCTCACTGTAGTCCAAGCTGAAGAGAGATCACCTCTCATTTTGACTATTAAACCTTTATATAGACGAACAATCCAGGAAAAGTCCTGACTGAGAAGCTGAAGCAGTCTGTTGAGTTACTGCAGAGTGACCTTCCCAGGAGCTGCTCCAGTTGCAAGTGGCCCAAAACATTCTGGGCAGAGATCTTAATAGAAGGAGCAGTGCATTTAAATGAGATAAATATTTTACACTGATGATGCTAGAAAGTGTCTCGTCTTTTCCAAACCTTTTCTTTGTGGGGACATCAAAGGAAAGTGGTTTTGTAGATTATCCAGCGCTAACGCTCCCTCCCTACTTCAAATGGAACTTGTCCACACAGAAATCACTTGAGATTCATTTGAGTTCTCAAGCTGACTTAAGACAGCAGAAAATCACACATAATGAGTACTTAGTTAAATTAAATTAAAAATTACTTTTGTTGATCTTAAACCTTTTCCTAGCCATTTTAAATTGGTATTACCAGGAATGTATTTAGGTAAGACTGTCCACACAAGCTTTATATTAAATCCATTAGGAGAATAATCACACCTTTAATTCAATCAGCTTGGTGTTGATTGCAGACCAAAGACCATTAAGTGGCTGCAAATAGCCTATAGTTTTGTCAAAAATACCTTGCCTAGTTCTCTAGTGAGCTTTGCTAGAAAACAAGAGTAGCTTGAAAGCTTGAGCTATGGTAACCCAAGGAAAGATGCGACAATGCTCCTTGGTTTCTGGTCAAAGTAAAAGTCCCTTCTGCAACTGGTTGATGAACATCCCATTAAAAAGATATGCTTGAGAAACACAGATTGTTTTCAACAGTAAAGGGGGAAGGAAGGTGCAGGGGAGGAGAATTACACATGACTCAACTATTTCCTTGCTACAACTTATTAGACTTTAGATGTGTTCGTGTTGTACCCATCAGCCTCTGTGCTGCTTTGGAGTCTGTGCCAAAATTATGACAAATGAGATTTTTCTGCTCACTGCAAGTTTTATCTGAATTTTCTACTATGTTAGAGGTCATGGGTATAACACTTCATTTTTCTCTGTACCATAGATATGCTGAAAGAGGATGCCAGATCATGAACCATTTCACAGGCCTGCTGTCATGAACTCAAGTGAAAAAAACCCCTGTAATGCACAATTAGCCTTATCTTCAAGAGTCCCCAAGGATGAAGTCCAGTCTACACTGATTTATCTGATCTTTCTTGTAAACTAGAATGAGGATAGTGTGGGTGCATAGTATCAACCCTGTGTGACTGTGGCAGAATGAAAGCAGGATGACAGGAATGGTGGAACCCCTGCAGAGCAGAACCTTTACATCTCTTCCATGAAGTGGCCTTTGAAACAAATCATCCTCTTCTACCCAATGACTTGCTAAATACAAACCACACACTGAGATAGAAAGCTGACCGCCACAGCAGAGGAATCTCTGCCACCCGTGCAGACAGAGCTCTAGGGAGAACTTGCATTCTGTGGCTGTTCTTGACCCTTAGATAACACTGGAAAGACCAAGCTGGGATAAAGCCCATTTAGTCTTCCTCTCAAAGATGGTGCTGGTGCAGCTTTGCTAAAGTCTGGGGCTACAAAGAACTCCAAAACACTGAGAAAACAAAGCAAGACCATGTGAAATGTGGGATTATCCCAGATGGTGCACTTTAACTTCAGTTGGCAAAACCATGACCCGAGTCACCTAGTGAGATGGATTGCAGTGCAACTGGATGTATATTATCCATATTATTAGCCTAATATTTCAAGCTGATCTTCTGCTTACAGTTCCCGTCAGCACATAGACTGGCTTATCCAACCTCTTGAAAACATCTTGCGGAGATAAAACACAAGTATATATCATGATCTTTGGTAAGTCAGCATCTTCTTTGGTGAAACAGTGACGTTTATGGGGGGGAGTGATCATTTTCAGATGTTTTGTTTCATTCAACTAAGCAGTTAGACAGATAGTAACAACACAAGAACAGTCCTAAATGTTTTAGAGTCAGAATCTCTTCATCACCCTGGACAACTCAGTGAACCGCAGCCCTGTGAACTAGAGAGTTTCCATGTCATAAATTGTAACTAACTTGGATGTGCCACCAGTTTTAAAACCTTCTGCAACACTGTCCCTTTGAGGAGCTCATGGGACTTGTGATTAAGTGGGACGTCATTTCTTTGAGCTAAGCCTTATTTTTACACACGCATGCTTTTTGTTTTTAGACGGGAGCCTGAAATAGAGACAGGGGCAATGGAAGATGCAAAGCTCACTCATGAATTAGAGCAGAAAGAAACACTGGAGACACGCAGTCATTTGAACATACACTGGTTATATGCATAGCCTGGTGAATAAAAGCTTCCAGGCCACTGTAATACAACACCTGAAAAACCACTCGATATCCCAGAAGCTGGCCCCACTGTGTAACAGGAGATTGCTTGTAAATTTAGAAAAGAAATTGCCAAGCTACTGAACTACCGTGGGAAACCTGCCAGGGTATCACCTTTAGAAAGGCAGCCCTGGCTACTGGGACTGTGGTTGCCTCTCATTAAATGCACGAACAGCTTCTGGAATAAGACATTGCTCTGTAGTATTCCTCTGGCAGACTGGAATTAAGGAGTCAGAGAGGACAAGCCCTGCTCTCAGCTAGCAGGAGCCTGACAGCCATTTTCTGGCCCTGCTTGCTCAGCTGCTATTTGGAAAGGATCACCCAGGCTTTCCTTTATGGGGCATGACTGAAAAAAACAGGTCTACTGTCCACAGCTCTGCCTTGTGCAGTTTAGCCATGACAGCAAATTAACCACAAAGAATACATTAGAATACATTGTAAGAGAAACTGAGAGAATATTTTGCTTATAAACTGCTTGGGTGAGAATGGCAGCTGTTTTAAATGGCAAAGACATGTTGATTTCAAAAGTTAGCTACAAGTGAGAAAGCTCAGGTGGCACCCAGACACCTCAGCCCCGTTGATGACTGTCCAGACCTCCACAGGGAACAGAAGAACAAGGACTGAAGACTTGCATTGCTGCACAAACCACCAACATCCTCCTCTTTTCCCAGTTGTCCCTAATTACAGTAGAGCAATCTCCTTGATTTCAAGACCAGGAAGCTACATTCCTGCAGAATCAGGATGTGGCTGCCTGAGATTAGGGTGTACAAATCTTCACATATAAACTCTGTTCCTTTCTGATGAATGTCAAACGGTGAATGCTTTATTTTTTATTATTTATGTTAAAGACTGAAACAAAGATTGCGATTACTCAGCAATCAGGTTGTCAAAACATCTCTCTCTGTTTACCCAAAAAGTTGAATCAGACTTCTAGTGGTATTTAAATACACAATGATGATGAACACCAAGAATCAAATCTGCCTCTCCCAGGTGCAGAGAGACCTACAGAATACCAGAATTGGAAGATACTTAACTGCACTTTTTCCACAAGGTGAAATGAGCACTTACAGTATTGACTTCCCTGAGCTATTTTGGATATCTCTCTAAGGATGGAATAAAGTGCATTCTGAAAAGGCCTATTTCTCTCTCAGTTCAGTGATTTTTTTCAGAAGCACTGAGGCATTTATCTGTTATTGAAGCTGAATTCTTAAACCATATGAGAGTTGCCAGTGTGGCATGCTTTATCTTTGCTCTTCACACGAAGACAAGGTTTTCTCTCTTAGGGAAGAGCTATTCCTTTATTGTGTTTCAAAGCTTGGCTTATATTTGATACAAATCAGTGTGCTCAGGTTTTGAAGGATATATAATGCAGATTCCTTGAAAGTCCTAATTATTCTCAAGAAACACACATTAAGTTTTATGCTTTATGACCTTTACTGATATTGATAGACATACAATTTCTCATGTTAATTGTCAGTGACTCAGCTTTGTCCTCATCATCTGAAGCTGTATAGGAATAGTAAAAAAAGGGAAAGAATTCATTGAAGATAAATGCAAAGACAAAATGCTACAGAAAGCTGGAAATTTGATAACTGGATGGAAGAAGCAGTTCCCAGCAGCTTTCAGACACTTTCCTCCCTCTTCTGATGGTTACTTCTTCCTATACACCTTTATTTCCTGTACAAACTTCGACTTAAAGCCCCGCTCAGAGTTACAGAATAAGGAAGGATATTTGCCGACTGTCCTGCTGTCCCCTTGTAGAGAGAAGGCGGTCTCTATGAAATGCTGCAATTATTCCAACAGAGTCAGAAGTGCACTGTGCTGCTTCTTCAAGTCTAGACACTGCTCTGGAGGGGCATTCGTCAGCGTGGCTGCAAACATTGCATCTGCATAGTGCAGCAGAGCCTGAATTTTACCACACCTTATAGGACGGCTGCTTGGGTTTATTTAATACAGAAGAGGTGAATACAGCAGAGCAGCTGACAGTTTTGAGGCTTATGGAAAATGCAGTAAAGAAGCTTTCAGGACCTTCTGCTCCAGAAGGTTTTCTGCATCTCCAGCAGACGTGTTTGTGGCATACGGGTCATTTCCTTCGTCTCTTACTCTCTTCTTTGTCACACTGCCACTTTGGAAAAGATAAAGAAAACCAAACAAACCCCAGCCAAAACCCAACAGGCTATTGTACAACTGGAAGTCTCTCTGCCAAGAGTGGTAAAATGTTGCTTTTCCCTTTGTTTCAGGATTTCTTTCCCTCAGGTTCTTTCCAATCTTGGGCGAGCCTGAAAATTTCACGACATGTTCATAGTTTTTCACATTTATTTTGAGACCCAGGATGGGATCCAGAGGCATATTGCCATGGCAACCTATATCAGATTTTACTAAACAGAATATAGACTGTGGATGTTGGAGGGAAGACACTTGGGTGAAGAGTGCAACTTAGGTATAGTTTTGTGGTATAAAAAGGCAGCAGCAAAAACATGGCTTGAAATTGAACCTTCAAACATGTCCTAGAGTGAGAGAGAACTACCACCCCTATAGGTAGCAGTCCACAGACACCACCACTTTCTTAGTACCTGGGTTTTAAACATGTAGCCCTTCTCTGTGTTCCCTTAATGCCCTTTGTCTTGCTACTTTAAACATAGTTTTCTGGCTTTTAACATCCCATCTGCACCTTTCTCTGTATTCACTGGCACAGTCTTTCCCTTTATAACCCACCAAATATAGACTCTATCTTTCCAGTGTGTTGCCGTCATGCTAGGGAGGGCATTCCCATGAAGACACAGAGGCAACATGTTGCTTTCCTTCAAAGCTCCAGTCCATGGAAAATCTTTGATAATAGACTGACAGACTGAGGCTGGTGCCTCATATGATGAGGAAACAATGAAAGATTATTTCATCAGCTGTATCAGCTGTTGTCTCTCATCTCACTTTTGAGCAGGGACTGCCTTTATGCACACTACCTTTATCACATAGCACCAGCTTTTCTCCAGGACATGGGCTTCTGAGAGTTCTAGCAATGCAAACAAAACCTACATGTGACCTCTATCACCCAGCATGTCTCTCTCTGCATTACATCCTGTATCCACTAGCCCTTAGAAGTGCTGAAAGCAGACAAAATGGTCTGAGCTACATGGTCACTGCCAGCAAGCACCAGGGCTTCAATGGCAGCTAAAGTCACAGCTTTGATCTCTGATATTCACTCAGCCTACCCCAGAAAACATTTTTAATGTAGTTACAAAAATCACCATGATGGCAAACTATCATCTTCAGCACCAGCGTGCCTTATAACTTCTACCCGGAATGGCAAACAGCTTTCTGCTGGTCCTGTCACAGGACAAGGATGGTATCCTATGACTCAAGATTCTTCTAGGGCATAAGCAGTCCAAGTGCAGCCTTGCATGTGAGAGCTGCTGGCTAATCCAGATTCCTAGCTGTGGCAGGAAATGAGCCAGCAGGGACGGTGAGTCTGAAAAAGATGGGTTACTTCAATACACTACCCAGTGGGACTCTGAAGGGAGCCACTGTCTCTCACTGAGAAGCAATCCTGTTTTCTGAGAGATCTACTTTAAATCTTGTAGCTCTTAGCTACACAAGGATGTTGCTGTGAGGCAGAGAGGGCTGGAGGCAGTAGGCCACTCCCTCAAAGAAGTCTTTTGCTAGTCTAGAAGTATCATTAAATGTGAAATCACATTCTTAACTTATGCTGGCAAGTGATTAGGGTAGACCCAGCATGAGGCTGCCAATAGCAATATGTCACAGTAAGTATGAATAACTTGGGTAGGTTTCATGTCTTTAACAACGCATTGCAACCCATGGGTCATGCGTCTGCCAGACTCCAGCGTTTGAATCTGCATCACTGACATCTGATACTGCTCCACTGAGCTTGCTAACTCCCCCTACTTGTCCTGCTGAACTTTTTGTGGCCACTCCATCCATTACAGCTACCCAGTGGGACAGGAAATCAATGCTGGTACCAAGTAAATGCAAATTCTGAGTCAGCCGCACGGAGCAAAGGAATCGCAGCTACCAAACACGGCAGCAGACGCAACGTGGAAGCGGAGAATTGTGGTTAACACAGCTCTGAATATTTCTGGGCATTTTACCCAACACAGCAGGAGCGTCTTCAGATGAATGAACTGGGCTCCTGACACTGTGTGTATAAATTTTCAAGTGGGTTTTACTGTCTC
Organism: Psilopsiagon aymara; assembly: GCA_024733675.1. Taxonomy (NCBI): domain Eukaryota; kingdom Metazoa; phylum Chordata; class Aves; order Psittaciformes; family Psittacidae; genus Psilopsiagon; species Psilopsiagon aymara. The sequence continues at coordinate 28,344 of JANRGW010040335.1, read as the reverse complement.
CTTTCTCCAGAGGAAACAAGAGCCATGATAGACACACGCATACACACACCCACCCACAAAATGAGTAACAGAAACACACACAGACAGAAGTCCCTAAGATCAGCTTGTTGATGTAAACCATAATAGAAAACACACTTCAGTTTGCAGAAGATTCTCTGGAGACTTGAAACTAAAAAAATCTAAAGTATGCACACACTTTCTCTCTACTATTTTTAAGCCTCAGTTCCAAATGGATACTCAGGGTCACCTAAGCTGAGCTGTGACGGATGCGATGTTTAACGAGTTGGGAAGAAAATAGCAGGGCGGGATGTGGCAGCAATAAAATATCAGCATTCCATTGTCACGCCTTCTGAATTGCTCAGCGTCTGTGGTGGGACACTGCGCTGTGTGGACCAGCCATCTGGTGGGAGAGTCCTCAGATTTAGGAGGATCTGTCAGATTTCTGGTTTCTCCATGCGTCCTCCTGGGATGGAGAAAGAAAATGTTAACGACCCATGGATGTTTTCTGCAAAAATGTAGCATTCCGTTTGTAATGTTCATGGAAACATCTAACAGAGGGCAGAGATAAGAATGGAAAATGACACATGGAATCTCTGTTATACCACCAGCCCCTTCCCCTTTTCCCTTGGGGCCCATATTTTCTTATTGCCGGAGTTACCAACAAAGGTTTATTGTCAAGGTAGAAGACACAGAGTTGAGGAATCCAGCGGTGGTGCCCATAACTACCAAAATAAGTATTCCAGCCTGCTCGCCTTCCTTGCCTGGTTCCAAGCAAGTCCAGAAGGTTAAAACCATGTTCTTGGAGTTATAAAACTCTACTCTGGGGGACAGAGCAAGCAAATACCTTTTTAGACTATTTTATTAATTATCTGGATAATCTCTCTTCACCATTCTGCATATTTTGCTCAAATGCCTGGGGAAAATTTGTGAGAAAACCAGATAATTCTGCTAAAAATGTCACGGATCAACCCAAATGCTCCCTCCACAGAGGAAATCAGGGGTGAAATACAGACTTAAAACTGAATCCTACAAAGCCCAGGATAGCACACTATCCTGAGGAATCCTTCCTCATGACCAATGTGATACTCTTTACAACTACCACAAAAAAAAAGCAGGAAAAATCCAACCTTCCTTAAAAGCACAGAAGGCAAATTTTTGGTTTTCAGAGTAGATGAAGAAGATTACTCTGTGATTTAAGCACATTGCAGTTCTGCAGGCAGTGAAAGCATTGAAATGAGGATATTTCTGTCCTGATTGTCTGTGAATTCACCATCTGCAGAGAAGAAAAGGCTCTGTTGCTTTGCTCAGTTCACATACCAATGGCTTGGTTCTGACTTGATCTAAATTCCATTGGATTTCCACCACTGTCCAGTGAGGCCAAGACTGTTCCCTAAATATCTATTCAATATCTGTCAAAAATGTACTCAGTACAAAACCAAGTTGCCTCCTGCCCTACGATGTTAAACATTTAACTATTACCATGTACTGAAGATTTGCTAAATCCAGAAACTGTGGTCTGGGTATAGTTTCCCTTCACTAGAAGAAGTTCACTTTCCCTCCCTTGAGCCTCATGAAATCTGTAGATCTGTTGGTTATCTGAGTTCTGATTGTTAACATTTTAAATCTTCTTCCAGCAGGTGGAGGTAGATGTGTGCTGGATTTTCCTCTGGGAAAGCAAGCAAGATCAATAGCTCAGAAAGCAATTCTACATGCCTCTAAACAACTGTTTGCAATATCTCCTGTATGATCTACTGTTTCTCTTTATTTACAACCCACTTTTGTTTCAACACAGCTGAGGGAATGAAGAGGAGAAAGATCTCTGCATTTGGAATGTGACAATATGTCTCCTTGAATCCTTGAGAAATCCTGTGTGGATACAATTAAAAACTCATCACCAAGTTGAAAAAGTTCCTATTGCTCTTTATTTGTTTTCTCTAATTTTCAGCTTTTTCCAGAGTCTCAATTTGGAGATGGAAAGTCAGCTGTGTGCTGGAAAATGCTTCTTTTTTCCAAAAGCATTCTGTCTTACAAACAAGGGACAAATGTTGGAGTTTGATCACATCTGGAAGACCCATGGGAAGATTTCTTTAAGGCTCCTTCTCCTCATGAGATGGAAGAGTTTTGGGAGGGGAGACTTGCTTCATGTGGGTTCCCTCTGACAGCCCTTTCTCAAGCCATCGCCAAGGAATTACTGGTGTCTGGGCACATATAAGAGAGGGGTCACAAACCGTGTGGGGAGCTCTCAAGAGGAGCTTTCTCTGGACAGATTTCACTGGGTATGGAAGGGCCTCTCAACTAATAGCTTAGATGCTCAACTGCAAACATTCCCATCCCATGGTGATCAGATAATGAGCTTTAAAAAATTGCAACTGCCATCGCAATGGAGAACAGAGGAAGCTGAGGACGCAAATTCCTGGAGGATTTGTGTTCCAACCTGAAGGAACCGCTGGCTTGTCAAAGGGATTAGGGTGAGCCTAACAAGGCTCATCCGCATGTTCTCATGGAAGTTATTTAAGTACATTTTGGGCAATGAGGATTTTTCTCACTGGGTTTCATTTGCAGCCCCCTTTTGATAAGGGCTTTCCCTGGAAAGCCTCAATTGTCAGGGTTAATGGCTTAAGCAGTGTTGATAGATTCTGTTTATGTTCGGTGAGGAGGTTCAGGTGACCCAGTCTAATGTAAGCTTTCCATCAACTGTAAACAGCAGCTTTTTATGTCATAGCTGTGTTTCTGCCTTTTGACAAAGCATCAACACATCTAGGAAAGGAAGAACCCAGGGTGACGACAGTGGGAAGAGCAAAGAGGTTTAATAGGTCATTTCCCCAAGTTCTGATAAGTTGACAAAGTATCATATCTTTTCTGTCAAGGTCCCAGAGAGAGAGTTCACATCCACCATACTCTGGCTCGCATTCTCAGCTCTGCTCCAGAAGCTATAAGGAAACTTGTGGTGGTGTCTGCTGGCTGGGAGGGGAAAAGTCTTTCTGCTGTCTCTGCCCAGACCTCCCCAATCTAATGGTGAGCAAGAGGACGTTCTGTATTTGACCACAGCCTTTTCCTGAGGCACGCATTTAATAAAGGCTTGGCTGAAATTGCTCCTGCCTGGGAGAGTGTTTCCTGTTAGGGATTTAAAAGAAGCTTCCTATATGTTGCCTGTAAGCAGAGCTATTCCTGGTCTGTCAGGTCTGTGATAACAATCAGCCTAAATTAAGGCTTACTCTGCCTGTGGTCTGGAGTTAGGACATGACACCTTGGCTGGTATCTTCAATATCTGGTCCCACCAAGAAATGAGACAGATCCAAGACTCTTTGGCTTACAAGATCAGGCAGTTATGAGGAGGATTGGCCACTGGCCCAGCATAAGAGCAGAGTGAATGTGGAGCTGTACAACATGTGATGCAGGAGCACCATCTTTCCTCTCACATTCCCAACCCCAGTGGCTGGATATGCAGAAAGGGAGATGCTAGAAGGTGCACTCAGTGTTGCAAGAGCCCAGAAGAAATTGGTCAGTGGGCCAAAATGCTGACTCCTATGTCTAAGGATGAACATTCTGTCAGGAAAGGGAGATCCTCCTAGGAACAGGAGAGAAAGGCCAGTGTAGGAGTTGAAATTAATTTTATCTAGAACAAATTAGAGGGGGTAGGATAAGGAAGGGGTTCTGTGGGAATTGTACGGTTAACTTACAGCAACTTGTGTCCTATAAAGGGACCATACATACACCTCAAAAGCTTGTGATGAAAAGCCAGGTTGTCAGTGACATTATTTACCCTTTTTGTCTCAGCCGCCAGCAAAGGTAAGCACAGTCCTGTTTTAGAGGGGAACTGTGTGATGATGCTTGTGTAATCCATGAACCCCACTACTTTTTAGCCTGGGAGCATCTCAGAAACTTCAACACACACGAGGCCCACTCAAAGGATGAAGACATTAAAATCCTGTGGAACTGTGATGGTATGAAAATAACTTTAGTTGGGTTTTGGCAAAGCCTTATTTACCAAGAGCACTTGTATGTGGCAAAGTGAAAAAGTACTCATATCTGCTCCAGGCCCCGCTTTCTGCTGTAGCAAAGACCTCAGAAGGGAAATGGGAAGCTATGCAATGTGTGACAGTCTTCTTTTGCTGGATGCAGGGACTGGGATTAGAGAAAAATCAGAGATGGAAGGATTTTACTGAGCTCTCACATCACAGTGTGTCATTCACTGCTTCTCACTCTGTGGAGCACAATGCTTCCCAGTGAGGTCTTGCCTTCCTTTGCTGTACCAAAAAAGCCCCAAGCTGAGACTACCTCTTCCATCTTTTTCATTTTGTAGGAATCTTTTCCATCTCCTGCAGGCTTTCAGGATAAGATGGAACTTATCTTTATAACCATTTATTAACATCACTGACAGATGATCTGGCAGGAGAACAATGTGGCAGAGGAGTGAGTCTGCTGAGAAACGACCAGTGGGAGGGCCGAGTGAGACAGCAATGGACTGTAATCAGGCTTGCACCATCTGATTTTGCTTCTTTTATGCTGACAGATTCTTGGCTCAGGCCCAGTAATTTGCAGAGGGTGAAGGGTGGCAGCTAATATTTTGGCATGGGAATTAGAACAGCATTGCGGGATGTCAGAGAATCATCACCTCGGAGAGCTTCAAGGTGGTAAAAATGTGGTTTACAGGGTTAAGCTCTGTTAGAATGAACTTGCTCTGCCAGACTGAAACAGCTGAAAAGTCTGTTATCTCCATTTATTAGTTTAATCCTTTAATCCACCTTGCTGTTCAATTAGATTAATGAAACTAGAACCTATTTCCAGCTTGACCTGTGTTATCACACTTATAGTATGGGAATAAAGGCATTTATGTGTCTGAAAGGGGTGTGGAGGTTCCTGAGTGAGAACTGCCACACAGTTCATTTACTGCGGGCTGAATAGGTCATTAGCAACCTGAAGAGCAGAAGAGGGCTTGGGGAACTAATCCACTGTCAGAAGACAAACCAATGTTCACACTATTACATCGCCTAACAAAAATGTTAATGGCTCAAAGTAGAATTTACTGCTTTGCTTGAGTGCTTCTGAAATCACAGATTTTATTTTTTTGTTTTCAATATATAATGGCTAAACTGCTTCATTTAGTAGGAAATGGGTCTGCTTGCAAGCAGAATCTGTGATAACTATTAATGGAAACCAGTGCAATGCTTTGCTGGAGTGCCTGTAGGATTGTCTTTAAATTGCTAGAGGTGTTCAGATGAGTTTCCCTGACAAGAAATGTCACTCTTTTTCTCTTCTCCTGGGCCAAATTCTGATGCTGTCATTTACTCTCCAGATCTTTTTTACTTCAGTAGCCCTCTTGACTGATGAGACTGTTTCATGCAACACAGCCAATGGTGAGCTATCCTTGACAGCAGAGACTTTTGGAAGTAAATGGGATTGAAAGAGTAACTACTCAGAGAGAAAAGACTTTTCTGAAAGGACTCCCATGATCCACTCTTATCTAGTGTCTGAGGGGCACTCTTATCTAGTGTCTGATGTGCAGTGTCTATCTCAGCATCAAAGTAAGATTTCTTGTGTGTTCTGAAGCATGCTAGGTAGGGAGGCAAAGGTGGTTAAGGCACTCACCGGGATCTGGGAGATCACTGTTTAATTCTCTGCTCTAAGACTGGCTGCTTGCCTGACCTTGGGGCAGTCCCTCAACCCTGCAGTGTTTCATTTGTAACATGGGCAGAGTATCACCATCTTTCTACACAGGAATGCAGTATGGAGAAAATGTTAGCGACTCAGTTGTCTTTAATGTCCTGGTGAAGATCAGATACCATGGAAGCCATAGGAGTTATAATCAATTGAAACAAAGCTGTAGGAATTCTCTGTGTTTTCTTGTTTCTCTCTGAGCATTCTCTTCATTAATAGGTGAAGGCACAAGGAAGGAGTACTATTTTTTAACAGTCTCTCTACTCCTGCTACGTGTTCTTTCCCCAAAGTCTTATTGCTACAGCTGAGATACTACATGGTAAATCTACTCCTAACCACAACTTTTTAGTCACCCTTTACCCTGTGATCTCTGACCTAACATCTGTCAGAGACCGCTGCTTCGGTCAAAGCCACAGGAGCATGAGGTAACACACAGCTTTCTCATTCTGAAAACCTGGTGTGGGAATGACATGAGCTCACCCACCACTTCTGCACTGGGTAAACAGTCTGCAAACGAAATAATAATAAGAAAAAAGTGCTTATGATTGCAAAGGATCCTAGGAAAGCCTTTATAAAAGCCATAGTGGTGAACTGTTTCTAGCCAAGTTTCTGGCAGTCACAACATTCGAAGAACCTTATCCCTGCAGACTTCAGTATTCCCAAACAAGAATTTTCTGGCACAGGACCTTTCTCACAGGGGCTGATGACCTACAGCCTGTAAATTCATAGAATAAGTTAGACTGGATGGCACCTTTGGAGATCTCTGGTCCAACTCATGAGACAAGACTTCTAAGGGTACCACCAAGAAAGACTATCCGATGGAGATAGCTTTGGAACTGTAATAGCAACATCTTTGATGATTATGATGGCTTTATTGCTTTTCCTGTTAGGGAAATTAACAACGGTGTCTTCATAAGGCAGCAACATCCAGCACGTTGGAAACAAAGAATTAACAGTGTTGGCTCTGTTTTGAATATACATTCTCTTGCTGTATAACACTGAATAGAACAACTGTTCTTTTTGAACTGACTAATGAAAATGCTATCATCATCTTCAGCATCAGTAAGAGAGATCTGTGTCTAGTGGATAGACATTTGCCAGGAGTCAGGAATCCTGATTCCACCTCTGACCCTTGCTTGCTCTGTCACCTCAGACAATTCACTTCAGCCTTCTTTTTCCCCTTTGCGAGGTACTGATAAAAATGTTTATGAGTGAACTTTGAAAATACAAGTAGTTATATTAATTGGGAGAATATTTAGTCCTGCTTGAGTGACTGAATGTTTAGTAGAAAAAGCCTGGAAAACATCACTTTTTCTTGAAACACAGTCAGGTGAAAGCTGACAGAGAAGCAGCTCTTTTAGCTTTCAGTAGGTATTTCCCTGAATCATACTTAGCTTAAAAAGTTCTAGGGTTAATGAAGCCCAAGCTCAGGGCTTGGCCACGTAAGCAAGTTGTCCCTGCTATTTGCAAAACAGAGATAACTCTTGAAAGCTGGACTGTACCAAGGATGATCACAAACAATCCAAAGCCAGACTGTACTCTGCCAGGATCACACTGCTATTAGGGACAAGCAGCATGTGACAGCCCAAAAAGAGTTATAAGCAGAGAAACCAGGTGATAAGTTTCCTTTTCTATTGAACATTCAGTTTGGCTCAGCAAGTAAATGCCACTGGGGAAAAGCTCTCACATCCTACATCTTTGAACATGCTGAGGTTAGGCTGTTCTTTGGAGGAATCTGGACACAATAATAACTGCCTTAAATTCTCTTTTGAAGCTGATTCTACATGTGGAAACAGCACAACCCGTCTTTATACCTGAGTGGACACAGAAATCCTGGGCAAAGAAATGGAAGAGCACCTTTATCCTGTGTAAATGAAAACTTAGCAATCTCTCAATTCAGACAGACAACATCCCTGGCAAAAAGATTGCACAGCTAGGTCTAGAACATGCCCTTTTCTAGAACATGAACCAGCCATTTCCAGATGGTGGAAGAACAAAGAAGAAAGATCCTAATTGGATCTCACTGTTTGTGGTTTCGTTTTCACCCCTCCCTTGGCTCCCTAATGAGAGTCAGCAATCTGAAGAGTTTGTGGACATAGTGTTCACTGGAGGAGCTTTCATTTCATGGTTCTCCATTTGTGCTCATTGCCAACTTTACAGCTAATTGAAACAAAACCAAGCTTGTAGATTAAATGGCAACCCCTGGGATTTGTTTCTGCAATTACCAGCACTCCTCCTAGACAGATTCTAATTCAATAGCAAGTTCCTGGACCCACATGAAGAAAACACTGGGAAAAATCCCACTGCCTGGATGACATCAGAGTTAACTCTGTCCAGTCCATTACAGCCGCTTCACAACCGTACATGAAGCCCTGGCCTGTTGAAATCTGGGAAGTTTGCCACCAGCTTCATACAGTTAGATGAAGGCTAGGATTTCACCTTGGAAGACTGAAGGAACTGTCTTTTGTTGACAGCATGACATTTCCAGCTTTGCAGCTTCCCCTGCAACAGCTTAAGTTTTATAGAATGCATTTTCCCTCAGTGTGGTCGAAACTATTCATGCATTTCATAAAAACACATGCTCAGCCTTGGAGCACAGCATTTTGCAAGCCCCTAGAAGATACCCTTTGTGCCCACATTGAATTTCTTGAGTGGGAAGAAAGGAGGCTACAAAATGCAGCATCTGCAAAAAGATTTTTGAAAGCAGTTTCCAGGGGTCAAAAAGAAAACAGTCACCTTTGAACTATTTTCACATCAGATATTCAATGTGAACAGTGTTTACAGATCAGGGAATGAATACATGGTTAAGCAGATTCAGAATAGGATACTAGGCAAGAACAGTTGGCTTTTGCTGTATCTTCTTGTTGGCAAATAGAGCTAGAGAGAATGCAAACTGACTGGCAATGATTCCTACTACCATATCCATTTCCATGGTGTAAAGCAAAATACATCTGCCAACTTACTGACAAACTTTCTCCACTTCTAATTCAATTGAACCTGCTCTCATTCCAGACAATGCAGCTGGAGTTAACCTGATAGAACAGAGCAGGAACCAGCTATATGTGGTTCTGGATCACCTTTTCTTGCCCCCTCAGCTCACCAGTAGGATTTTAAGCATGGAACTAACACTAAATTGCTCTAAGTGATGTTACAAGCCAAACAATCCTTGGCTCAGCCAGGGAAACAGGCAGTTTTCATCCAGCTTTTTTCACTGAACATCAAAGGACATCGTAAAACTGGAATAGGTACGGAAGAGAATGGCTGTTGTGAGAATGGACTAAGATGCTTGAAGGTAGAAGACAGATATATTCAAGATCTATAAAACCACAGGGAACACTGAGTGAGTGACTAGGGATGGACAGTACCTTGCAAGTTCCAAGAGCTGCAGGAGACCAACTGGAATCAGCTGGAGGTACATATATACAGAGCAGAAGAAGGGAGATAGGTCTTTACACAGTTGCACACACTTAAACCATGGAGCTCACTCTCTGCCATGTGCCAGTCCTTACATGGGCTCAAAAGCTAGACAAAAGCATGACAGAAAAATCAATTGCAGAGGTACTGAAACACAACACATAGATAGCACTTCTGGCTCTAAGTGTTTGAACCAGAATTTTCCAGAGGCTGACAGAGAATACTTGGGGAGCTACTGATATGATATGCCCTGTGTTTATACTGTTCCCTGGACATCTGCTATAAACTACCAGTGCAGACAGGGTCCTTAAGAAACTTGGTATAAAAACATATAAGCTGTCACCCTGGGTCAGGATAAAGATCATCTGTGCTCAGAACCAGACACTTGCTTATGTTAAAGCAGGGAACATAAGAAAGAAATACAGCCCTGCTTCTCCCAGCAACTCTCCTGTGCCACTCAGGTTCTCACAGTCTGCAGTGTAAGGACATTCTCAGCCAGAGACTTACGGATCTTTATTTACCTCAATAGATGTAAAATGTGATTGAACAACCCTAATGGGAAGGAGGTCCATCTATTTCAGTCTTTACATGAGTTCATCTTCCTGAGCATCTCTGCCTTCCTGTCTGTCTCCTTTCGGAAGCACAGTGGAGATAAAGAGCTCAGTGATGCGACATTTCTCCACATGTTGTGGAAACAGTCAGGTAGAGAGGAATGAAATCTTATTAGCTCTCCCAGGGAGAGAAAACATGCTCAGCCTAAGCCCTATGAGACATCAGAGAACTCACACAGAGTGGTGCATATTGGAAAGGTGGAAGTATGTATTCTGTCCTCCCAGGGTAAACAGATTTTTTGTCAAGATGGCTGCTGAGACCAGGTCCATTTGCCCAGTTCAATCCACACTGGACTTTCCGCATCTTTGGTCCAAAGTGCTATTTATGAAGAGAAAGCCAGAGACTTGGCAGCTGCCATGTAAATGTCACGTTTTATGAGCAAAACAATTGATGTAAGAAGGGCTTTTCTTTTCTTTTTTCTGGCAGGTTTTCAATCCATGGCCTGGGTCACTGTGCCCCCTGACTCCCCCACTAGAGTACAGAAATGGACACTGCAGATCTCTGTCTGAGGCCAGCCTTGGCAACGGAGCCAACGAGAAGAGAAACAGCCTGTGCTCTAATAAGTAAAATATTTGTGTCTTGCTTTGGCTAACATAACCTATCTCAATAAAATATTTTTCCCAGGAGGAAATCTATGAAAGGGAGGGGGTTCATTTATTATGTCCCCCAATCCTTCTTTTATGCTCTCTTCCAAAAGCCTCAAAATCAAAGGACACTGCACTCTGAAGCTTTTTGTTCCCATTCTTGACTTTGTTATTATTAGTTATTACAACCATTATACTGATTACCATGACGAGTTCTCAAGAGGCCCTGGCTAATCAGCACCCTGTTCCAGGAATCCCTCTGACAAATCTCTCACAACATATGCATACACAAAGCTTGCTGCCTAAAAAGACCAGTTAAACTGACTGTTAAGGTGTTCCCAAGCCAGGGTATTGCAGCACAGAAAGATCAAGCAGTTCCAGCGACAACTAGGGCAGAAGCCTCAGTCAGAGAGGGAGCAAAGCTCTTAATTGATGCTAAAGAGATCACCCTGGTCATTTCTTACTGTGTTTCAGGAGACCATTCTGCAACAAGAAGAGATCCTTGAGAGACACTTCATGCACAGAAGAGTCATCAATGGTGTTCTGCACTTTGGCTCATTGCTACCCTCACAGCCCAACAGTGCTCCAGGTTTACAGCTCAAACAGCTGTCTGTGTGATTCAGGATTCACTCTAGTTCAGGTGAAGGGTTACTGGCCTGACGTGTACAGGGAAGAACTGTCACTCCTGTGCATCAGGACAGCTTATGCTGCCTTTCAACAGAAGACTAGGCTGCTGCTCCTTAGCTACTAATGAGATTTTAAACTCTTCCTGGGCACCTCATCTCCACCACTCTGTGTTGCAGGTGATAAGATCACTCATGGCAACCGCTCTCTCTTGCTAGTGTTATGCTACTGATACCTTTAGGCCTCTTCCAGATGGCAACTTGTAACATCTTCTTTATGGAAGGAGACATGAGTTCTCTCTCCTTATGGGGACCGAACTCCTGTACCCAGCCAAGTGAAGAGGAAGACTGAGTTTTGATGGAACATGATTTCAGCTCAGAAAGCTACAGGCATGCAGTCAAATCTTGATTCTGACAGAGAGGCCCCCATCTACTTAGAAACAAAGCTGTGTTGTCACTAACCACAAGACACATCTTTGCCAATCCGAACAGTTCCTCTCCTCAGTTTTGCTGTGACTAAATGAAGGGGACTACATGAAGGGAGGTATCAGACACCTTTGTTCTTGTACAGATACCTTCCTCTCAGAGTGCTTTTTGCTCACTGCTTACCTACACTTCACATACACCTATAGGTCATTCTTTGACATCTATCTCTAGGTCTCCATTTCCATAACATCACAGATGTTATGTGTGGATGCATGAAGCTGTGCTCCTGAGGTAAAATAGATGAAACATCATTTTCTTTACTTGCCCCAGACCTCTCCAAAGCTATTGCACCTTCACCTTGAGAGTTGCCAAAAGGCAGGTGTGGGACAACCCATGAGGCACAGCTGTGATTTGAGCTGGCTCCTATTAGACCCCCAAAAATATATACCTGACAGAAACAGTAGGAATTTCTCAATATCTTGAAAAAGGTTTCAGTGGTGACTCACCTTATTATATCCCAGAGAATCCAGCTCAGTCATAATCCCTAGTAACCTGCCTGCATTATGTTTTTGTGATGGAAATCCAGCTACCAGCTCTCAGATGGCAGAAGCCTGCAGATGTTACTTACCTCAGCTGTGTTTGAACTAATGACCTGGTCCACGTTCACCTACTACTCTGCAGACTCACTCAGCCTCTCCTTCTCAGTTACCAGCCCCCCAGAAACAATGCTATGGTGGTGAACGGGAAAGAGGGAGAACAACAAATAAGAACAGCCACAGACTCTGTTACCTCTAAAGGAACCACAGGAGGAAAAGTCCCATGGATACCAATGGCAAAAACACACACAACCTGGAAGGAAAAGAGAAAAGAAAACCCTATTTGGGATTTTGAAAGAAAAGTTGAGTGCACTCACACAATACCCTTTGGCAAAGGAGCCCAGGGCGGAAAGCCGGAAAGCGTTGCAACTCCAACATGCTGTGCTCAGAGAAGGTGTTAATGGTCCAGCCATCCTGTATTATTACACACAAACAGGAGAGGCCCCTGCAGAACTGTAGGGGTCTTTTAAGATCCCCACCCAGATGGAAAGAGCAGAGAGTTATGTAGGATTAACACAAGAAGAGAGGAAGGAAAGGGCTGAAGGGAAGGCAATGTCCCAAGCACTAGAGCTCTGAGCTAACAAGGCAGGCCTGTTGCATCTCACAAATCAAAATGGGGATGCTGTGGCGGCCCCTCTCCATGATCCTGACGGCAGGACACCAGCGATCCCCTACTCTCTGGGACTCTTGGACCAGACTGTGGTTTATTGAGCAGCTGCATTTAGGGTCACCAGTCCCAAACTCCTCTGAATTCCCAGTAGGAGTCAGATGTTTCAGGCTCAGAGGAATCAACCAAGCTGTGTTTGCAGCTGATGCCTGTAGTTGTGGTATCTGCCTAACATGATCAGAGATACTTGGCTCTTATACTTGGGAAAAGAAATACTGGAAAGGTCATCACATGGGCCTATGTGTGTTTGTTTAATGAGAGCTAGTGAAATCTTCACCGCACTGTCAGCCTCCCTGGCCTCACAACCACACACCAAAATCTTAAGGCTATGAGCTCCCAGGAAACAAAGCTCTGGGTGAAAGCTGGGAGTGTGTGTGCTTGTGGGCTGGGAATTTACAAGGAACATGGTATGGGTGGTATCTTCCCCAGTGCCTACACTACAAATACAATGGGATACCCAAGAGCTTCGCTTGGCTAGTGATGCTGTAACAAAACCTCATGTCCAGAATAAAAAGAACTGATCATATCCAGCTATAGGCTGGATATTATTATTACATTATTAGACTGCACAGCACCACAGGGTGTGAGGATTCTTCATTATAGAGAGGTTTTAATAAATACTGACATCTTCTAAATCAGCCATAAATTAAATGGGCTTCGGTGAAGGAGACACTCAATGAAGTTCTACCAGCTAACCTCTACAAGAGAAACATTTGTGATAGCACTGAACACTCATGAATCTCTACTGCAGCACAGTAAAGTTATGCATAACCTGCACAATCAGCCACTATGAGATGTTATTCATGCCCAGGATAAAATACTACTGAAGTTTCAAACAAGCCAACCTTCTGGAGAGGTCAGTACCAGCTCTCACAGTTGCAGAGATCATGTGCTACCATAATCTCCATATGAATTCCTCTCAGTAATGTTTGGAGACCATTTTGAGCTGGTCTGTCAAGGGGCAATTCCAGAGGTATAAGCAACTGCACACTACTAGGCAAAATGCTGGACTCTTGAACTTACATATAATTTTCTCGTGGATTAGATCAAATTTCCTGATGCAGGAAAAACTATTAGGGCCTCCATTCTGTTTTCACTTTGGAGAGCTTATCACATATGTTACTGACTTCCACCAAGCGATTTCCAACATATACCTGTGAGAACGCAGGATCAGACCACAGTGTGTTATGTTTCAAAATATTTTTTCACAATAAGTTGGTTTAGCGAACTCACTTTTCACCCCTAGAGAGCTGACTGCAATGAGATCACACAGAGAAAGGATATGGAGTTTCACCCTAATCTCCAGGAGACAACAGGCCATATCCAAAAGCCCTCTCTCAAAGCAGTAGTACTTTCAGCTGCAGAGCGATACCGTCTGTGGAGGTAATTTGAAGGAAGCAGAGATGTCAGGATTTCAACTGTCACATGAAGATCCAAAGTGTCCATATCAGGGATGCTGTAGGGAGATGTTTGCTCCCAGCATAGGAAATTCTTCACTCTATGTTTTTCCTAAACCCTTGCCACATGGAGCTTCATGAATATCTGAGACATTTTTTCTATTGATCCTTTCTTTTCCCCACAACTTTCATTTAGAAAACAAAAAGTTCTTTGGACTCTTATTTTCTAATAGGAACAACGTCAAGGCAGGACAACATCCAGTATCTCAGTGCAGATAAATCTGCTGTGACTTTTCCTTTAGCAACAGAAAGCAGCATGGCAGGTTGATGTCAGGCACTGGGCTACATCAGATCTGAACTATATTGCTACAAGGAAATGAGAACCATAAAAGCAGATCTCATAAAGTCATGCACCAAATTAGTGTGATGAGATCGCATTAATCCCAGTCCAATGCTCCAGCCAACAGATCTGTGAGGGGAAATGTTTATCCCTGCTCTATCTGCATCATTCCAAGATTTAACTGGTGTATTTAATCTTTCATACTCAACACTAACATTTTACATTCAAGGAAAAAAAAAACCAACCCTGTGGTGTGCATCAGTTGTAATTAAATGACATGCTTTATTTTTTCATTAAATAGCCTAAAATGAAATAAACTGGAAGAAATATTCCAACAAATGATTTAGAAGTATTTCATACGTATGTTAGAAGGGAGCCAAATATAAATTGACAGCTTAGCGCAAGAGAACTTCAGTCTGGGTTTTATTGCAATAACAAAAGTGCGTATTTAAAAGCCTTCACACAGAGCATCTATTCAGCAACAAGCCCGAAGACAGTGAGGGAATTAAAAAGAGGATAGTGTTTTGAATTAATCTAGAACATTTTTGCGGATTAGTTTACAAGCACAGAATGCCTCAGGGGGGTCGGGAGAGCCTGGAGCACTGAAGTCAGAGGGATCTGTCTTTTTCCTGTTGCTGGTGATTAGTTCATATCTCTTTGACACCATGTTTACAAGCCCCTAATTGCCTCATTAATACCTCATTATTACTTAGAAAGTGAAGAAGCTTTTAGCTTTGAAGATACTTTGCTGCACTTGAAGGCAAATATAGGGTGAATTTCCAATGTGTTGGTACTAATTAAAGTTGAAGTCTGTTTCCTGTTGCTTGTGGGTGGGTGTTAATCACTTCAAAGAAAAAAATTAGGCTTCAATTTATATTACACGCCTGCACACACACAAAGGAATAAGTGCGAGTAAGAAGCCCATTCCTGCAAACTGGATTTACAAAGGGACAGAGATCCACCAGTTTGTTTTCTTTCGTGCTTTTTTTATGTGGACCAGACTATGAAGGCTCATTCTCTTGGTATTAGAACACCTGGAGCAGAGTGAAGCTGGACAGTTCTGTACACACAGATACAGCACATACCTTGCCATGTTGTCATACATGTGCAGGGCACAATATTCTCTTTTGGCACCAGAACTGGGAAGAGAAACTGATTTACTGCTGTTTAAAACTGACCTGGGTCTATTTGCCTCCTGTTCTGGATGGACGTTGTCTGCAGGTCACCCCAGAAAAGCTTGTTTCAAAGCAGGACTAAAGTCAGGCACAAAAACCTCATTGCTTGCTCTTTAACTTCCACCCATATGAACATATTTTATGTGTATATATATGTATATATGTATATTCATATAAGAATGGATGTATACATAATAACACGCAGCATATTGCTTCATTCTGTAAACTCATTTCTCCTGAAACATACCTGAAGCCATGAGACATTTAAACAGCGATCTGGTTTTCAAATGACTCTGCAGAACTGTTCCAGCACACAGATTGCAAATAACCACAATTATGGTTCCTGGATTATCATATAAAGGAATAAACGAGACGTTTAGAACCTCACATGTGCTGTAGAGATGCACTGGCTGATAATGTTTTCAAGGAATTGTCTTCCAGCCCCAGACAGAAGAAAGACAAGGCAGGCATTTACCACAACAAAATCATTTCCATGGGAAATTTTTAAGAGAAATGTGCTTTCCTTCAGTTAGCCTGTTTTCAGGGGTCTTGGGTATGCTGTGAATGGAGAAGGAGTAAAGGGGAAGGAAAAGATACCCATTTTTGGTAAAAGCATTCAGTTTCTTAAGAAGAATTTTGGATGAGAAAAACAGTGACAGTCTTTGCTGAAAGCAAATGGAAAACCCTACACAGACTGGAAGATCTGGATACAAAAATGAAACGTTTTCCGTCAAAACTAAATTCCCATTTCTCACCAGCATTGTTTCTTAGTGCTGGGGGCTGAGGGTGGGCACAAGAAAAAAAATGAAGTTTAGGAGGTTGAACAATCCCCAGTGAAACAGTAAGGATTTGGGGAAGAGTTCCCAGGAGTCAGGGCCTAGCTCAGACTGCTCAGAGTCACCACTCATTAATGGGCTTTGCTGTCACAGGCCCGGACAGCATGGGCTTGGATTAACATTAGCAAACTGAAGGCAGAGCTCAGAACAGCTCAGCCTTTCATGTTCTTCTCACACCCTACATCCCCTCTAAGAGGAGGTAAGTGGATAAAATTCCAACTTCATTTGACTTCTGCATTAAAAACAACCTAAAACCATTGATGACATTAAATTATATCCATAACTTGACAGCATCCCTTTGCATGCGTGACTGTAAACAATATAAATATGGGCAACAGAAAATTTACTTAAAATTATTGCTTATAGCCCTAGCCTACAGAATGGGGAAAGAAGGAACCCCCTTCTCCTGAGTTGTATTTACAGCATCTTTGATTTATACCAAATATTTAAAAAAGTATTATAACAAAAATAATTAAGGCAAGCCAAATCCTTCTCTTGCCAGCACTCAAAGCTTGTCCGACTGGACATATTGAGGCTATCAATCGGTGCTGGTGTATTTATAACCTAGTGCTCAGACAACTTGGAACGACAAATGCAAACAGCCACAGAGAAGTTACTCTGTTCGCTTGGCACAAACAAAGCCCTGAGATGAAAAGCAGCCTGGCGTTTATTTTGGGCCAAGCTTCCTCATCTGACGATCCACAGTGTGGCACGGAAAGGGCAGTGTTACTGAAGGACACAAAGCACATGGAGATGCCTCATTAGAGCAAACACAGATCAGGGTGCCAGATTTTGTTATTCTTGCTTCTTCCTTCCCAGAATGGATGTCACTTTCCCTCCCTTCTTCTCCCCAAAGCACACTGGTTTGGAGCTTGGTGGTTGGTTTTTGATTTTTCTCTTTTTTGAAGGACCAGGCTTGTCAGCAGCCTGCAAAGCTCTCCCAGCTTTAATTTAAAACTGAACGGCGTTGATTGAAAACATGGCTAGCATATGACTGCAGACATGTCTGAAGACTTCCACATGCATAGCCAAATGAGGACTGGCGAGGACATGCTGAGATTTGCCAAAATCATTACAGCAAGCTCTGCAGGAGATGCGATTCACAACTGCACACTAGTAGTAGGCAGCCTGGGAAATGTCCATCGAGAGATCTGGTAGATTCCCTTAACTACTAAGCCACAGAGACCTAAGCTGTCTAAGCAAACAAGACACTGTGGTAGCCAGTCATTCTCAAGAGGTTTCTCAGACCAGAAAGTTAAAATCCCAGTCTGAAGGAGGAAATCTAAGTGGGCTACAGGTTGGTTTGATACAGATATCTCATTTATCCTCTTATCTGCATGACCAAAGCACAGGAAAAGCAACTGAGGAGAATGGGAAGAGTAAATTAAATCAGCAGAGTGGTCAGGCAGTGAATATACATCACTTGAAGGGTAACACGTGCCCTTTTCTGGGCACTTACTAAGAGAACAGCAGCAAGCTGACAACTTCCAAAAGATAATGAATGGAGGTTTCAGAAGACCAGGTGCAGTTTGGTTTTAGGAACACTGATATATGCTGCTTCGTTTGAAAGGGACAGTCTTACCATCTTCCATGGCTCCTTCAAGGGAGGATCTGGTAAGGCCTTTCATCCTTATCTCAGTGGGCAGACATCGAAGCTAAACCTTAAGTCACATTGTCCCATGCATGGATGGGGGGAAGCTCGGCTGGTTGGTGGTATGATGCCTTCATTCTTCTCATACCTTCATTCCCTTAGTTATGTCAGGGAGCTAAAGGCATGAGAAAGTCTTAATAAAGTTTTAACCTTCTGATGACACTGGCTTTAAAAGGAGGGTCATAGGTGATTTTGGATACTTATCTCTTATTTCAATTTAAAAAAAAGAAGGATTTCCCACAGCTCCTTAAACACCGGAATAGATACGTGTATATTTTTCGGTGTATGGATTCAAAACCTTGGTTTCTTTGGCAAAGGGCCATATAGATTCTCATGGAATTGTTATTGCTTGTTATAAATTTACTACTCAGAAAGAATAATATTTTATTTGCTTTATTGTCGGTGCCTCTAAAGAGGGTGAAAATGGATTTAAGTCCTTCATTGGGCATCTTGATGAGGGAAGAAAAGGAGTACAAGAAGAAGTCAAGAAGGACACTTAAAGAATTGATATAAGGCTCCATCATCTATAATTTAGTTTGATAAAATTAAGTCTCCTTTGCAATAAATTACAATGCCAAGAGATTTGTTCTGTAAATTCTGTCCAGAACTTGGCAACACCATCTCTGAGAAAGCAAGCAAACTCCTAGGTTTAGCTCATGTAACCCTGGGGACTTAGGCAATACTTTCCATCTGAATAAGCACAGGGTTTGATCTTACTCATGTTGGCGCTTATGCTCTACCTATTCCACACAAAGGAACAAGACAGTTCACTACACAGGACTTCAAACTCATGTTCAGTTTCTACATTCATGGGTACATACACAGCTTCATACAGTTAATCCATCAAGCTAAAGCCATTCCCTGGGTAACTGCACTTACTCCATGATCCTTTACTGTTTCCACAGCGACCTCATTTAGAAAGGGCCCTGCAGGGATCTTGTCTCCCTGATGTAATGAGGTAGGCCTGGGATGAAGAGACCAGCATCTAGACTTGCAGGAAGAGAGATCCAAGTGTGCATAAGACTGCATGGTTTTGTCTGTTGGTGTAGTGTAACATCAAGGATCCACACTGTTTGTGCTCTGGAGTTTCTCCAAAACTCATGTTCAGACCCAGACTTGCCTCCATTTATCAAGTTTATTTAGCTTGAAGAGTCTGACCATATGATTACCACCACATTAATATTAAGTTTATGCTACTGAGTAAATTTATGACTTGAAAGCCTGATCCTTGTGTCATAGGGGATCCAAGATGTGGACAGATGAAGCAATTTGCCCAAAGTCAAGAAAAGGGTGGGTTGCAAAGCTACGAATTAGAGCAGAACCCCCAAGTACCATGTGGCTGGGCAGCTCCCAGAGTAATCCCTTCTCCAGTGACTGAAATGTCAGTGAATTGCTCTCTGAATGCTTCCAACATGAACTCTCTAAAATACAGCAAACGAGATTTTTCACACTTTGACTAATGAAAGCTTGGCACATGGAATGAAAAATAAAATACTCACTGCCAGCAGTACATATATATAAAATAATGTTTATTTCTACAGGGCCTGTGAATAAGCAAGACATTTTTCATCCGTGAAAGGCAGTTTCTGCCTGCATGTGGAAGTTAGCAACAACAACAAAAAGTGTGACTGATGGTCCCAATGAACATCATCCCAGGGAGATTCAAATAGTCGTAACTTTTTGCTTCGAAAAGAAAGTCCCTTTTTTACTTCACTTTTCAAACTTTTGGGTTTATTGTGGCTATATTTCTCTGCTCTTGACAAAAACACATACATAATCCATCCTTTTGTTTCATGTTCATAGAAGAGCTATCATCACAGGGCTAGGCATGTAGAGATAAGAGTTTCAACAAAAGGATGTCCTCAGAAAGCACAGAATTTACATCATTTGCAAGATCTATTTCCATGTGAAAACAAAGTGAGTTTTGGAAAAAGTGGGGAGAGCTCACTCTTCTTGCCAAATTACGACATTTTTCTTCATCTGTTCTTTTTCCCCTGCTCTCCTGGTGCTCTACACATGATGAATACAAACAACAGGCAAGACTGTCCTAAATCCTCATGCAGGCAAAGTAAAAGTGATTAGACACAAATTGGGACCAACAGTACACTTTAAACACACTTTCAAAACAGAGTATTTTCTCTTTGTCTCCTCAAAATATTTCAGAAAAAGGGAGTACACTGAAAAAAACCCACCCTGAAAATAGTAACTTCTGTGATAAACTGATACTGGGACCCCTACCACATAGATAAAAGATGACCCGGCCACAGTCTTCCAGTTCACAGCTAACATTTGATACCCATAAGGCACAGTAGAGGAGCCCTTGTAGGCATTTTAGGGCTTGCAATAGTGTGAAAGTTTTACTTTTTCTCAAGTGCAAAGGGATTACTGGGGCTATTATAAATTTTCTTCAAAGAAACAAGAGAAGAGCTCTACAGTTCTGCAATCATCAGAGAAAAATGTAAGAAGAGATAGGTAAGTTGTGATGTGCTTTAGCACAGCGTAAGCATCAGGTTTTATTTGATTAATTCTTCCCTACAGCTTGTAATGGATATACACAGTGTGATTTCAGGGCAGGAGTAGCTTCAAAGTACAATCTGAGTAGCACAGATCCAAGCATGCACAGCTGGATCTCAAATATATAAGCCACTTTGCGTTACACAGGAGGAAGGAAAGGGGAAGATTACTATGATCTGAAATGTAAAAGCTTCTTTCACATGATTAACTACATTTAAATGTTTTAGTCAAACCACAGAAGATGTTTCCAAGGAACAGAAAGAAACAAGGACTCCACAGTATGTGTGTGGATGTACAACATACATGTGTCTTGCTCCTCACCTGAAGCTTCCTAAAACCAGAGCAAAACCAAAGTCATGTTTGGTGATGTGGACAGAGATCTGGCAGTATTACAAGATGATGTGGACAGATCTGGCAGTATTACAAGAAAATTTCAGGAGCTGAAAAGGTTCCCTATCACTTTCCTTCCATGGGAGGGGACACGGGATACAGCATGGAGAAGAGTAGGATCCCCTTCTAATAACTACCACCAGGTTTCCTTGCAAAGGGAGGCAGACTAACTTCTCCTACATTAGGTGCCTTAGAAGATTGTGTATGGACAGGGTAACAATGATGACCCTGCTGAAGCATTCTGCAGTGCTGGCATAAACTTCCAGCCTCAGGGTCTCTCAGCACCACTAGTAGTTCTGCCTAAAGCAGAGTCCTCCTCCTTACTCTGGTGACCTCCTCTCTAATTTTATAACTCTGCAGGCAAATCTGTTATTTACCCTTTTTAATGGACTTAGGATGACCTGGAAGGTCTCATCAAGTACTTACATATAGGTCTAGAGGAGCAAAAGTATGCTTTGTTCTGGACTGCTATTAAAAATCAGTATGAAGATGAGCAGAACCAAAAAGGCATCTGGTAACTATGCAAAAGGCAGACAGGCAATATCACTTCTTTCTATATTAACTGGTAAGCTGGTACAGTCTTGACCATACTGTTACTCAGGAAGGACCTTGGACTTGAATACACTCTTGAAAGTGTTGCCTGTGCTTAGTTTGAAACAGTGGGGAGACTGAATGACCCTTTCCTGAAGACATGAAAGCTTCCTACTGAAACTTGGCAGCTGAAAAGTTTAATTACCTTCATGGAGAGATCACCTAGACCATCTCTGACAAACTTCATGGCTCAAAAGGTAAAACAGCTACTGTTGGAAGAACATTCCTAGAATCCACCTGTACTCCCAATCTTCCACTCAGGAAAACGGGGACAGGACATGAAGGAACCTCATCTGAGCTATGCTTGCTGATGCTTTGATCACTACTATAGGAAATATTTAGAAACACACTAGGCTGGCAGTGAAAGCAATAGCTGACTTTCAGCGGAGGTCTTTTTGAGCACAGGTGGTAGATGAGACATCTCACACCATAGCGCTATCCAGGAGTAATATGGGAAAGAATAATTTGGGCACAGGATGGGTGGAATGAGGTCAGTGGCTATTACTGAGTGGCAGCCCCAGCCCCCACTCCTAAGTGAGAAGGACATCTGGTTGGGATAGTTGAGGTCCATCTGATCCAACTCCGGCCAGGCTAGATGAGATCCTTTCTAAACCTACTTGCTTGAGATTCATGAAACCCAACATCCAGACCCATATGGTACTTCGATATTATGGAAGTTCAGATCCTGGCCAACTTCTGTTGTTAAGCTCACAAAACACTAAGATAAATAATGGAAAATGCTTCAGCTGCTATTTATTTAGGGCACTTTTGCCATGTGACATCAGAAAATATTCCATGGTGGAATTTATAAACATAAAAATGGACTTGGTGAGACTTTGTGATCTATTAAACTTCCAGCTAACTAGACTTTTGTTTATCCAATCGACAGATGGTGCTTTTCTGAACTGGTTATGTTGATTCACAGCACTGAAGTGGTTACTGGAAAAAAGGACCATAAGTTTAATAAGGAGCAGGCCCACACACACACCCCAAATGTGAGCCATATTCCACCCACTCCAAAAGAAAAAAAAGAGCAGCAGTTTTTACACCAAATTACCAAAATACTGGCACAATTTGGGCATCCATTATGTGTGTCCAAAGCCTCTGGAATAGGAATGCTGTTGGTAAATCAGCTACTTCAGAGATCTGTACCACGCTATTGTATTTGCTTGGAGCATTTTATTCCAGAAGAAAGACAGTCACACATAGACTCCTCTTTCAGAAGTGTTGTGGAGGGCTGCTTCTGCTGGTTTATAATAAAGATTCATCCCACTTATAAAACCTCTCTCAGACTTTTCATGAATAAATTCCAATGAACATAATACGACACTAAGGCTGTGGAAACCAACAGCAATTTAGAAACCAGGAAAAGAAAACATTGTGATTAACAAGAAAGAGTGGAACATGTACAGGACTCTCGAGCAGCTGGACTCCCAATCAATTCCCCAAACATGAAAGAGGTTTGAACTGTTTATGAAATTAAGTGGAGCTTCTGGAACTGCAGACTGAACTATGCTGAACTGGAAGAAATCTCTTTGATTATTAGGCCTCAAGGAGATAATCTTTGCACTAAAGAAAAAGTTCCAGCCTTGCTATGCAGCAGGGAGATCACTCCTGTTCAGGTGAATGAGTTGCTTTCAGACCTTTTATTTTCCAGTGTCTCTGATTTGACAAGTTTTAGGAATGGAACAGTAATGTTTTGTTCAAGTTAGAGACAGAGTATCTTGAAAAGACAGAATCTATCACACATATAGTAGGACAGTAGAGGACAGGCTTCTGCCTCCATGGGCTCAAATCCAGAACACCCTTGAAAAAGTAGGAAAAAGAACTGAAAAGCATATAATAGAGCGTTAATAGCACTCACCTATCCCATCATTTTGTGTGTGTATACACACATAAACGCACTAATATATACAAACACACACACAGATACACACACCTTCCTAGGTGTGTGCATATGCAATATTATATACATACACAAGTGTAGACTAAACTTTATACAGGGGGAGAATGCACTCCAGAGCCTGACACTGGGAAAGGTTTTCTTCAGCATATTTACACGCTTAGTCTCAGGCAGGATGTGGTCTGTCATTGCAGAGGCCACAGCACAAGGTGAGACTTTGCAAAATGTAATACAAGCTATTAATGCTAGTTGGTCTGCAAAATTCATACCTAGTCCTTAGAAGGGAGGATGTTGGGATTGAGAGGGGATTTTCTTCAAGAACTAGATTGGTTGTTGCTGGAAAACTGAGACAAAAGACACTGAATTGGACACAGGAAGACAAAAAGGCAAGGAAACAGAAGGCTGATTACAGTGACTACATTGTACTGGTTTCAACACATAGGAAAGAAAGATGTGAAATGTTAACTACATTGTATTGGTTTCAAAACACAGGAAAGAAAGATGTGAAATGTTAAAACTGTTGTGATAACTCAGCAGTTCCAGCGTGACAGCCTTAAGTAGTAGAGGCTTGTTCTTCTGACAACTGCATGTTTCAAATCATGAATTGCACGATTGAACAGTGATGTTATATGTGAATACAACTGCTAACATCAAAACCAATCTTCTGCGGGAAAAACCTGTATTTGTTAGACACAGCACAAGTGTCATGGCAAATAACAAGTCATGGCATGATAGCTAGCAGTGCAACTGCTTCAGGCTTATTGCTTTTCTAGCCCAGGACAGCCGCAGATAATGCCACCTGTGCATAAGCGAGCACAGAAATCTGATTAGGATCCTTAATTAGACCTG
Source organism: Psilopsiagon aymara (assembly GCA_024733675.1). Taxonomy (NCBI): domain Eukaryota; kingdom Metazoa; phylum Chordata; class Aves; order Psittaciformes; family Psittacidae; genus Psilopsiagon; species Psilopsiagon aymara. Next base: position 4,118 of record JANRGW010040335.1, on the reverse strand, counting down.
AGAAACATGGTCTAACATTGAAATGAACCCTGCTCAGAGTGAAGGTGGTGGAGCAGAGACTTTATTAAGTCCCTTCTAAACTAAATTATTCTATGATCTGTAGCACACAAGAAGACTGAATCTCATCGGGCATCTCTGGCAAGAGCAGAAGACACTTTCAGCTTCATTCATGGAAAAGGGAAAAGCTGAGTTTTGACATAGGACTGCTTTTGGGTGAGTCGGTGGGTCAGCCAGAGTTCCTTGTTACAGGAAAGGCTTAAGAAATGCAGAGACTGAAATCCACTGGGTGCCTTGAAATTCTTCAAAAGAAACCACACCACTGCAGAGACAGGGAAATACTGATAGAGCACAGGCCAACACCACACCATTTTTTCCTGCGAGGAAGGCCAGAGCAGAGGAAGAGACAAAAGGGTAGTTAGCCCTGTTAGCATGTGCTGCTCAAAAAGTTACGCTTCCCTACATGCAAATACTGATTCCTCACAAGCTGTTTCCTCTTAGATCTAATAATCTCCTTTACCTGTGGAAATACACTGTAATTACAAGTTCCAATGCCAGCTTCTCATTAACAAAGAAATCTGCCCTCTGTTCCACAGGGTATTGTTTTGCCTGATTAAAGATACTGTTAAAGCTTCCACAAATATTTTTTGTGCCCACATGGACTCATTGAGTCTGGCTGTCTTCACTGCCTGTCTTAGTACAACTTACTTAAGTCGTTGCCTCACCGCACCCCTGAAGTGGTTGACTTTAAGTGGTTGGTGAAATGATTAGTATTTATTTAGTAAAGCACTTTGAAGATGATACATGACATAAATACCAGCTAACACTGTTGTGCTTCCAAAAAAACAATACAGCTTTTGTAAGATTAGAAGCCTATTCCCCCATTAGATTTATTGAAATTTATTAAAACAAAATAATGTAACATTCCCTTTGCAGTTTATCCCTCTTATCTCTTCACGGTTTTTAATAGTCAGTATTCCCATCTGATTACTGCTAATCACATTATTACACTGCTTTTACAGCCTTGGGGTTTATTACAAAGCTTCTCTGCTAACTCCAGATCAGCACAAAACAGTAGCAGGTAGGGAGCAATATACATTTTCCAAAGATCAGAACCATTATTTAATGTTTTTGTAAATATTTACTTTAGAATCAAGCTAAATGTTACTTCAGATTTGGTCTAAACTGCTCTGTTTAAAGGAAAAAAATCACTGGGACATATGGAACTCATCTGAAGGAGAAAAAAAAAAAGTTACAATTACACAAAAGAATTAATTTCCCTTGCTGTTACCAAAGAGATGTCTTCATAAAAGCTGGTGGCATGCTTTTGTATCTTAGGTAGAACATTGTGATACAGATCATGTGGTTTGTGGTCTCCTTTTCCTACTGCCTGTAGCTCTGGCTGCAGTTTCCCCAACCTGGCTGTCCCACCAGATCGGTACACACCCGCATCAAGCTCCCAACGGGATTTGTGTTCCTGTTCTGCTTTTTTCTTTCCCTCTTCTTCTTCTTAGTCATCTTACCCACAAGCTGCATAAATCAAGGCGAGGCTGTGTTTTCACAGCTAGGCAGTTCTTGCAACATCAGGGCTGAGTTCAGGGAAACGGCTGGAGAACTTGCTATACCCGCACACACACCTGCCTTTTGGCTAATGGAAGATGAGCACAGTGCCAAAGATGTTTGTTTATTCTTGCCCTGGGTGCTTTGATATGTATGCCATCGATGAGGGTAATCACCCTACCTCACAACACAGCACCAATGACTGAATAGGGCCTCACATCTCCTTATGGACCTCCCAGGCATTTCTTCTCCAGCGCATGAGATGAGACGTTGGGTCACATCACTGGAGATGTACCTACCAGCCTTCTAACAAGGCCCCTCTGTTCTTTTACTACTTTGGAAGAGATTTGGGAATGAGCTAGAAAAAGGGTGGAGCGAGTCAAGGCCACTAAGCCAGGCAACCACAGCCACGTCACTTCTGAAGTGACCCTTGCTGTACACAAGGATGCAGTTTAGTCCAGCTGTGTACAAATGCAGCAGACCTCCATGCTACAGTGTCACGACAGTTTCAGGCGTGTAGCTTTTAAATAGCTTGTGGCAGCTTAAGGAAAAACAACAGGATATTTGGCATGACTGGAATTAGCCCTTGTGGCATCACATCTGCTGGGATATGGACTTCACAACCCTTCCTGCTCCGGACTTCATTTCAGGTGGGAGCACAGCCACTTAGGGTGACCATCCAGCACCCTGCACACTTGTGGGTGGGCTGGGAGCGAATGCTGAGGCAGACTGGGGAGAGAGGTGGGGCTGCTCAAACGAGAGGCAGCATGGGCACATGCAGCCAGGCCCTGCCCTCCCGTCCTTGCGGGGCTGTGTCATCACTCTGGCAATGCTGGGAGGTGAGCTGAGAGGCACCAGTACCCCAAGGGCAGATGGGGAGGGGAGGGCACGCACCCACCTGCTGCCACCCCACATCCCAACCGCGCTGGGCCATGGGTGACCCTGGGAAACGGCATGGCTTGGCATGGCATGGCCATGACTCAATGTCTCACTGGACCATCCTGTGCTGCAGTGATGGGACCCACTGTCGGCTAATAAACTTTCTGCTTCTTTCTGTCCCTCTGTGACTTTTCCTTATCTGAACCTCAGCCCTCAGAGTAGACCTAGAAAATTGGGTATTTCTTTGCAAGAATTAGAAACACCATGAGGAAAAACAATCCCCTGCTTCTTTGCGTTAGTTTTATCTGGCTGGAAGATCTGGGAGAAGAGAGAAGAGGATGAAGGTCTTCACTTAGAAAGGAGGCAGTGGTCCTGACACTGTGCTTAGGAGAACGCTCTCGGGCAAGGAACAGAGTCCATAGGCTGCACACAGTGGTTCAGAAGTCCCTTCAGTAGCTTGCATAGCTACATTTGTTCGTCAAGAACCACAGCAAGTGGTGTCCCTCTCAGTCTCACAGGGCTGTTGGGAAACCATGTTTATAGCCAGCTAGGCTTGAGTCTGCTACCATGCTTGGCAAACCCCCTTGAGAGAGCAAGGACCCCGGCTCATTACAGTAATTAGTGTATTTCATCAAGTCAGCATCGGTAATTCTGATTCTTCTCAATACAGTGATGAGCTTCCCAGTTTTGGAAAGGGTTCACAAGCATGCAGGTGGTGGGAAGATCAAGATCCAGATCTGCCTGGCCACGTGCATTGCACACAGCAGGTTAGGCGGTGGAGATACACAGGGCCACCAACCCCATGGAGGTGTCCTGCAGTGAGAAGGGACTATGTAAAGCACCCCAACCCCTGTTCCTGCCCCAATGAATCCACAGGCAGGAGGAGTTCCTGCAAAGTGGCTGTGATGGGCATTGTTAGCCTGTCCTCTGCCCTGAAGCCTTACAGCTTTAACAGAGATGGACATTTGGGAGGACTCTTGAGTTGCAGCTGCTGGAAGAGAGCACCTGCTGCAGCACCCTCCAAAGAAAGCTCCAGGGATCCTGAATGTGTGCCTTCAGCAAGAGCCAGCTCAGGTCTCGTTGGAGGAGGGTGCTTCCTCCTAAGGCTTTTCTGGTTCAAGTGGAAGCTGGATAGCTAACAACACGAGCAGGACAGGTTTGAAAACGCAGGGGGAGAGGCTTCCTTCCATCCTCCTGTGAGGCTGAGGAGGCAGGGGACCCCGCTGGGGCAGCCGTGCCGGTGAGGATGTTCGGGGCACAGGGCACGGCGCTGCCAGCACCGTGCGGAACCCACGTCCTTGACCTGCCCTCCACTCCGGCGCTCAGCGAGGCTCAGCCGCCTCTGGTGTCAGAGGGGCCATGGGCAGGCGGTGCCTGTGAGGACATGCCGCCTCACGCCTGGAAGCCGAGCGGGGTCAGAGCAGCCGGCGGAGGGCTGAGCAAGGGGGGGCGCCTCAGGGCATCCCTTCCAAAGCCGGCTGCTTCCCGTTCCTTCCCGAGTCAAGCCACGTCTGAGTGACTCTACCAACGTTTTGTGAGCGCGGCAACGCTCCGCTTTTAGCGTTTAAACCGAAGGAAGCCCCGCGCAGGTGCCGCGGAGGCAGAGGGGCGCCGGGCGAGGCGGAACGCCTCCACCTCCCCTCCACCGCGGCCGTTGCGCTGCGGCGCGGTCGCCCCCTGGC
>JANRGW010040334.1:19070-45278 GCA_024733675.1 Psilopsiagon aymara | reverse complement strand
AGGTTGAGATAAGAACAGTTTAGTAATTAAGGTATAACACAAACCACTACTGCTACTACTAGTAATAATAATGACAACCCTTGACACTAGTGTATGTCCCAAAGTGTGAAAGAAATTACAGATGTGCCTGTGGTGATGGGCAACAGCCAAGTATCACAACTTGAAAAGTAGTGGCCTGAAAACCGACACAATTATTTCAGACATTGTAGTGGGAAACAAAAAATAAATCATTTACTAAAGCATTGGAAAGACTTGACAGCCTCTTGAATTTGTGTTTAAAAACCCTAAAAACGTTGTCAGGAATATCAAAGAGTATTCCACAATATCAGGAAAATAACACAGAAACAAGACAGGTTTAATGCTTATACAATATCTCATTTGACTAACTCTGGGTTAACTTTAATTAAGCTACAGAAGTACATTTGAGAAGCTCAGTTCATGTGATGTGTGCAAACTCTCTGAGCTTTGCTCTTCCTATTTATACTGCTGTAGAAACCTCAAGCAAAAAGTCTTATATCAGCATAAAAACTGCACCCAATGGAAATTATACAAGTCAGCTTGGGTCATGTGAACTCTGCATGACCAGGGATGCTAGCTAAGCAAGGCCTTGATACACTCAAAGCAAAGGTTGGCTTGCTATATATAGATATAAATGTGTGTTACATATAAACATACATGTATATAAAGTCATGTACTGAGAAACAGAAACAGTACGCTCATCTGGCATATGCCTACCATAGCTAGGGAGCTGCACTTATTTCCGTCTCCACTACCTGCAATTAGGACAGTTAAAGGCTGGGCGTAAACTCTTATGAAGGATTGCCAAGTGAGTACTCAGGAGCTACAGTTCTTAAGCAAAAGCTTTAGCTCTACATGATTTAATGCAGTTAAAGACCTAGGGTAAGCACGCATGGTTGCATTCTTACCTTGCAGTGACAGTGAGGTAAGTTCTGTCATGGGAGTATAAATAAATATTTAAGCATTACCTTGCATTAGTAACAGATGAAAAGAGCAGCAGAAGTTGTTAACTTGGCTCAACAGGTGAACAGTTGCTTATGAAGCTGCAATAACTCAACTGTGAGTCTGTCCCAAAGCAGTATGTCTGTAGTAAGTCTGTTTGTGGAGGAGGAGATGGAAGTAGTGTGAAGGGTGCTCATAATGTGCTGTTTTGCGATAGTAGATGAGAGCTCTAAACACTATCACACTTAATCATCTGTAATTTCAAGACATAGTAGTAACAGTGAGAATCTAAGCGTTTGATGAGTCTCCTCTCCTGAAGCAAAATCTAAGCTGAAGTCAGCTTTGAAGAAATTCATTTTAGGTATTACACTTTATATATTCATCCTCTAAAGACAGGCAACAACCACCAATATTAGAATTGCAGAAGACACTATAAGCCAGAGCACATCCTAAATTTGTTCACATGAGTGCTGCTGATACACTGAGATACGTCATTTAGTGACCCTTCCACAAGCACAGGCATAACCTTGCTGCATAGAAACAAATTAAACTTTTTCAGTCTGCTTCAGTGGAACAGTAATTCTTTGAAATGCGACATGATTCTCATTTACACACTACAGCTGAATAAAAGGCTGACTAGCTTTTACCTAAGAAAAGCTGCTTTCAATTGCCAATAAAATGATTTAGACTTCAGTATCTAATATGGATCACTTAATAAAATCTCCAGTCTTTCCTTAACTGCAGCATGCTTGCTGCTAACTGAATTTCTGCCTTCATTTCTTACTTGATTTTTTCTTTCATACAAATTAATCATTATTTGTGCTACCAAATAAGCATGAGTCTGCTGACAAAGGCTAAAGGCCAGAACAGGCTATTTTTATTTTAATATCCATGAACGTAGTTAAAGTAAAACCAGAGTAAAATAGTGATCTTGCTGTTCACACTATAAATACTATTGTACTTGCACCCGGAGCAGCCTGGCTGTGCATGAGGAACGGCACTCACTGCAGGCTGTACCAGGCAGGATTCACAACGGATTTGCTCAACATTTACGTGCAACAGCAGTGAATGTTTGAGAGATCAAGTTATCACTGCTTTTAAATCCCCAATCATGTTAACATACACTTCATAAACCAACTGGACAAGCAGACAACATGGAAAGCCTAAAGGTTAAGTACACATTATTGACCTCAGGAAAGCTGCGTTCTACAGATCATTAAATACGTTGTGTTCTGTTTCAGCTGGTCACACTGAAAAGTGCCCAGGGAACATTATTTAATGCTTAGATGTTCTACGCACATTTGTGTGACATAAAATCAATACCTTTCCCCTAACCTTACTTGCTTAGATTGCTCACCGCTACTAGTTGTATTTTAATCCATGAGTTCAATCACTCGCATTAACATGCATGTGCCCATTCATGCATTTTAATGACATGTCGACACAGAGAACTCCTCTTCCTTACACTGGGGTACAGCCTACTTCGCACATGAAACACTAGCAATGTTGGAACAAGGTATGGGGGGGGGTTGGTTGTTGTTTTGTAGAAGCAACTAATGCTTTTTAGCTGGCGGAGAACCTGCTCACTGAGGACCATATGAATGTGGCATACTTCCTAACAAGCTCACGGACTGTGCTTACTGCAGGCAGGAAGCAAGATTCCATGAGCTTACTGAGTTCTGCTTGGGCTGGACCTCCTAGCCCCCTGGTTAAGAAGGGTCAACCCTGCCTAACTCGTAATGCATGTGCTGAGCCTCACAGCACAGCTGTTTTACAGCAGAAGGGTTACAGCTGCCCTCCTGAACCATGCTTCTACTACACACCACCACTCTGCAACTCATTCAACACAAGCAACAAATACAGAAACTATCAGCGCATGACATGGAAAGTTCTTTCCATCTGTTAACACTGAGCTCAGGAACGAGAGAAGATCTAGTAATTGTCTTTAGGGACTGTTTCTCTTCCTACTGTTTTTAAAATTCACAAAAAACCAACCACAACCCTAAAATCCCACAGACTAGTCATCTAAGTATCATTATAAATGGCACTCAATGGTCCATGGCCATTTAGAGATATTCTATCAGTATCATCAAATGATTTGTTATCTTGCTGTCATGTCTACTCAAAGAGATTGCACTTTAAATAAATTAGCAGTATACTACTTCACAAGGCAGTGTATCCCATTGCTCAGCTCCAGCAGCCCTCTGCTTGGTGTCCAGCAGAATTTTAAATTGTCAAAACAAAATTGTTTCTTACAGCTACTGACAGCTTCTTGCTTTCAATTCAATTATTAGATAGAGTGTGACCAGAAACACTGCCCCAGGTCATGTCTTGTTGCACAGAACTGAACAATTGCATACATTTTGCAATAAATAAGCAAACCATTAAGTCTGTATCTGTTATTCTCTAATATGATCACAATGTCTATAGTTGATGTTTCAATATCGGAAGCCAGAAATAACCACTGGAAACCTATTACCAAATACAACAGTGTCTTAATGATGAATGGACTTTAAATGCTCTTAAATGCATGAAAGAGGTCAAGTGCAGAGATGAGTAAAATATTGGTGAGTGCCTAGACTCTATCAAGCATTAAGTCTGTACATACCAACAACACATCTGCATCCTTGAAGATTCTCTTCTTTTTATTTCCATAAGTGACTGATTGCATTGCAGAATTACTGCCTTCCCACAGGTTCTGTAGGTGCACTTCTAAAGCTTAATGACATCCTGAATCCTAAGATCCCCACTTGATGATGGGTGTCACTGGTAACCAAACCTACAGTCATGAATATGCCATTTCACTGAGTATTCTTTTCTCACAGTAGTCATTAACTTTCAGAAGTGCACTGTGTCACACAGCCAAGAAAACACAGCCTTCTGTAAAGGCTTCAGCATCTGAACTGACACATGACAAAATGAAGACAGACAAAACAGAAGCAAAGTGCAAAATGCAAGATATAAATACAAGATTTTGTGAGTTCTATGAAAGGCATTACCTTGGTCTTGCTTCCATCTCAATTTCTGCTGTTGCTTCTGTCTAAATGAGCATGGTGTGGAGCTGTGAAATTTGATGTTACATCAGTTGTTCTGTAAATATCTTGGTAGTTCTATTTTGTATATGATAATACATTTAAGTAAATTTAAGTACATATTACATTAAGTACCCTAAATACACCTACATACAATACACAAGTGCATGTATTATTACCAGAGGACCTGCTCAATGAGTTTTCCATCTAGGCTGCTTAATACTTTCAATTTTAGAGAACATTTGTAACCTTGCCTTTGAAAAGCTCCCACACACCCATTGTGTGCAGAAGGCCTTTGATATGCAGCCCTCCAGGTGGTGAAGCGCCCTTTCTTTGTCTCATGAAATTCCATTCAGGTTTGGCAGATACAAAGTGTAGAATCACAGGTTTCCCTTTCTCACTACTTCTGCACAAAGAGATTGGCAGCTTGCCCAAACTCCCGACACAAGCTTCTTATCATCACCAAAGAAACTGCAGCAGTTTATGCTACACTGAATATACCTCTGAGCCACAAGGCAGAAAGAAACCACCTGCTCTCTATTTCCTCAACCCAGCATTGACTTCTAGCAACTACCACTCCCCTACTCTAGGCAGCATACAGTGGCAATAGGGTCCTCAACTTGTTTGAGAAGAGGGCAAAGGTAAGTAGATAAAAATGCACATATCACCTTGCTTCCCACAGTATCCATTACTCCTCTTCCACTGCCATGCACTCCTCCTTCCCATCTTTGCATTCTCTTTTCTCTCTTCATCCTTTCTTCCTTCTTTCCCTGGGCTCAGCTGCACATAGGAGGAATAGTTTGCTTCAGGGACACCAAAAGCAGATTAAGTTCCATCCAGGCCTGCACTCATGGCATGCTCTCTAGAGAAGGATCAAAGTTTCCAGATTGTTTTCAGATTTATTGTGCAGGAATTCTAACTAAGCTGCCAGCTCCCAAAAGCAAAGATGAATAAAAAGGCCATCTTGGGGAAGTCTACAAACAGAAGATAATGGTATAGCCAAGAAAATCCAGAGGCACACCACTGCTAGCAAAAGGGCTGGCAGTCTTTGGAGAATATCCCTGCACAGCATCTGCAATTCAGATCAGAGGTCCTTGATTTCCGTATTACTTTAATGCAAACAATTGTGAAATTCAGTAATAATAATAAAGCTGCTGCTCCTACTCTGTTAACCAAAAGATGGCAGACAGCCCTTGCTTTGCTAGTCTGAAAAAGCAATGTGCACAGATCTATACATCTTTGAAAGAGCTGCTACTGCCCAAATGAGTATCAATTCAATCTCATGTGATTTCACTTTTGATTGTGGCTTATTTATTTGCATTTTAATTGGGAAACCCTTTAAAGCAGCCTAATTGTAAAGTTAAAGCACAGAGAAGCAGCCTAGACAACCTTAATTCAACCCTTCATGGCTACACACTAATACATGAAAAAACACAAGAGAACACTGCAGACATCACTAGAACTGCATTTCAGTTCTGAAACTTTGATTTCAGTAGACGTAACATTAATGACAACAAAGCAAAGCAAAAATCAAATGAGTTGACTTTCTCAACCTCACTCCAAACATACTGTCTATGCCTGATCTGCATTTCAGGGCTGGCTAAATCAGACCTACACCTTCAGGAGCATCCCTGCTGGCCAACTTAGGGCCAGGTCAGGGTGAGGAGAGCACATCCTCAGAACTCTGTGCAGAGGGTCAGGCTGCTGTAGTGTTCATAGCCCATTGGTGAGAAGCCTTTATCTTCCTTTTTTCTTCTATCACAGGCAACACATACATCACTCAAGTGTAAGGTTATTGCACATGCTTTTATGGACTGATTTCAGCAGTGGAGCAAGCTTTAGCTACCCAGGATAAAAAAACCCAAAGCACATATTAATTTCTTAACTGGTTTTTGGTCTAATTTCATCCACTGCCTGTGCAGATACTTAAATTTCTCTCATTTCTTGACTGTGTAAGACTTAACTACAGGCACTTTCTTAGCAGCCCTCTAGCAAAAAAATTTTACATGTTTTTTGAATGGGGGCCATGGAGAAGAATCATTTCAACTCCTGAATAAAAGCTATGGTTTAATGATACGAAACATTGCTGGGGAAATATTCACTGTATCACAGCTGGTGCACCATTAACACTACAACAGGAGACAAATATCAATCCATACCTCTTAAATTCAAAAGAACTTTGAATCAGTCTGATATTCATAGCACTCTAGAAACTCTACCTAGTTTAATCCTTAAACCATGCAGCGGCAAGAGGTTAAGCAGGAGGCTGAAACAATTGCAGCCCTACTACAGAGTGAATGTGGACAAATATCAGGTGCTTGTGTACCCTGTACCTTCTTATATAAATATAATCAGTAAACAGCATTTTTTGCTTCTATACTGTAAAAGCATAGGGACATCAGCTCTGATTCATGAGGAATCTAGCTCCCTTCTCACCCTGTGTTTCCACCATTTACCTCACTTTGTTTCATCATTAAAGCCTATCACCTTCTCCACTTGCACCACCTCCCTCTAGCAGACACAGATCTACTCACCTCCTCATGCATCATTGCCTTGAAGCATAATCACTTCCACCATGGCCTGCTACAGGAACCCGCTAGAACACTCCGTTTCTCTTCTCAGTTCCTCAGTCCTTATGATTATGGCTTCTCATGGATTTTCCTGACCTGAAGAATCTGCCTTTTTGCTCTTCTTATGGATACAATCATCTGGCTCTAATCCCTCTCCCAGGTCAACCTTGGGGCTGCTGCCAGCTAAGGCCTACAGCAAAGTCTACCAAAGACATCCCATGGAGCTCACAGATACCAGCTATCAGGTCAGATACTCTTTCACATGAACAAGCCAACACTCAACCTCAGTTTTGAAAAAACTTGCCAACAAAAATGCACCAGGAAGTGTCTGAACGATGAACATTCCCAAAGCAATAGCAGTAAACAGAAAATGCAGATATCCAAACATGGCTTTTCTGAGGCACCCTTTCCTTTCTGAGCAAATTCCATGGAAGTCCAAGCTCAGCAAGGTCTCTGAAACTATTTGCCTGGCTACTCTAAGAGGGTCAGTGAAGCAAGGATTGTTCCACAATGCTAGACTGAAATATGTGCCCACAGCCCTGTATCTGGATGATTCTGAGACCCCTGATGCATGAATCTCCACAAAGGTCCATCCTTAAGCATAACCTCCAAATTGCAATTTTAAACCAGCTTCTTCTCCACCTGTTTTCTGTTTGCACTGAATTCCTGCCCTCCAACCGCAAGCAGTGAATCTTCCTTTAGAACATGGCAATATTTATTGACTGTAGTCTTTGTTCACATCTGTCAGACATGGGAAGTCACCACTGCTTTACAAGACTATCAGTTTTAAGCAATGCCATTCATCACAAAATGGAATAGTGTGAGCAACATTTCCTCAACTGCAATGAATTATACAAGGGTCAGCAAGCTGGAGTCGCGGTTGGCAACACAAACATTGGCCTCAGGTAGCAAACCCATCTTTCCAGCTGTTCTCATCCATATGGGTTCAATGAACTGCAGAGAGTACAGGCCTTCGCTTATTGAGAGTATCTGCTGGAGCTATTTCATCTAACCAGCATCATAAAACAACTATGAAGTAAGGTGAATGCTATTCATCTAAAGCTCATCTGGTAGCCAACTGCTGACGGAGGGGGAAATAAAGACGGCAAAGCAGCAGACAGATGTGATGGGGAAATGCAGGTGTTCCTGCATTTCAAAATTCAAGAGGTTAAAGCTACAAGAAGTTGGAACAATTCACCTGTCGTTCTCAAGCATCTGCTCACCCCAGCAGCGCTATGCATCCTGACAAGCAATTTCCAGGATTCCTTAGTGCTTTTCCTCACTAGCATAATGCCCTTTTAATGTACACGCTGTCAAGCAGATTTGTTTGGCAGCGATGCAATTAGCCCTATTTTTGCTCTGAAACAGAAGATTTTGTTTATGTGCCTGCTTTTGCAAGTAAGGCTATTCTGTTATTAACCACAGACATTTACTAGAAGCCTCCTTGCTTGCACACAGCACACACATGACACTCATTCTCTCTGTCTTCTGATTTAGCTCAGGATTCTCCTATATTTTACTTCTAGTAATGGATCCTGCAATAAATTAGTTTTTCTACAAGACACTGTTAACACCGAAGTGCTTTCCTCAGCCCTGTTTTTCTCCTCACCTCCATTAGCATAATCAGACTCTAAGTAGCAGTTTTCTATTTAAAACAGTGATTGTGCAAACAGCTGACCAAGAATGATGTAAGTCCTTATTGAATTGATAGCTGTTAATTGCAAAAATACTACAGATATGGCTCAAACTAAAAAATCAACAGGTTTCAGAGACAAGATCTTCAACAGAGATTTCTATACATGAGAAGCACAAAGGAGCTTCAATTTTCTCACTTTAATGGCATTCAACCAACCAAAATTAATTCCAAGTCAGGCATCCCAAAGAAAAGAAGAAAAGAAACTTGTAATAGAAATGTCAAATCCTTAAATGTTGGATATTAACACAGCAATGGTTTTCGAGTAACACCATTGACCCAGTTTGCTTCACAGGATGTAACATTTTAAGCTGTTCACTCAAAAAAAGGATCTTTCAGAAATATTCTCTTTCCAGTTCAGGGTTGGTCTAATGGCACCAGAAAACTATCCCACCTAACGGCATTTCTTTTGGAATGTAAGTTGTCTTGTTATTACATAAAATAAGAAAACCCCTCCAATACAGAGCTACTGCACTGACAGATTGTAGCAGTGAAATGATAAAATCAAAGGGCGGCTTCATGACTACAGATACATAAAATTTCATTCTTCAGGAAGTTTCCTGGGATGGATTAAATTATGTAAATATATGTTAACAATAATTCATAACATTTTAATAAAATCTTTCATTTCTCTTGGCTTCTTAGAAGTGCAGTCCCAGGTGTCCTTAGGGCGGTGGGTGTTTTGTTTTTACACTTTAAGGACACACAAGGTTATACACTTGATAAGCAAGGAAGCACAACTATTGATATATAATGCAGATAATGATGCTGGGCATCCTTTGTCTGGTATCAGTCCCAGTTTTTGCTGGGAGCAGTGTTCATCAACAAAGTGACTTGGTGACTTGGTATCAAGAAGGGCATTCACATGTTTCAAGGTTTCTGCCAGCAAGCTATTCTGGGAAACAAAAGAGTATTTTGATATCCCATCCCCCCCCGTGGAAGATTAAACAGTGAAGATATTTTTACTGTTGTCAAATTTTGCAGTAGTAAATGGAATCAAATCTACCCAAGACTCATGCCTCGAGTGAACTTACTCACTGAAAACTCCATCCCCAGAGACATCTTTCTCCGCATGGTCCTGCTGCTGTTCAGGCTGTAAAAGTCTGTCAAGTTTAAGGTGACCCCATTTTCAAAAAAGAAAAAAAGACATTTTTCATACCAAAGCAGCAGCATTTCATAGCAGTTACATGACAGACATTTTTCAGTGCTGGCAATTCCAGCAGTGGCAGGATCCTGGCACAGGTGAGAGGCAATCATGCTTCCTGGAAAGCAAAAAAGCAGTTCAAACAAATTAATGTGCAACATGGCACTTCAGCTTTTAAGTCGAGCAGAACAGCCTAGCTGGAGCACTTGGGCTTTTAAACCCCTGTGCTGCACACACATGGCACAGCTTTACTAACTTTCAGAAATCACAGAACAAGGTCCCGCCTTGAGAGTCGACTTCAGATCTGTTTTGATTTGGATGTATTTTCCTCCATACTGGCTCACTCCCTGTGACAACGCACAGAGTGGATGCTCACACTCGTGCTCAGATGTCTATAATGGTGGCTGGAACAGCTAGTGAGCAGGACAGACTAGCAGGCATTAGGACAGCAAAGAGAAATATCCAAGGTCACAAAGGTTAAGAACATAAACACTATCACACAGGGTCAGGCTACACTCCTCTTTGCTTCCTTGTTTCCACAGCCTATAACCAGAAGCAGATAATTAAGGTTCAATTTCCAACAGGTTCCGTCTGGTCATTTGAATCTAGAGAGATGGACCTGAGCACCAGAAGTAGCCTATATTTTCTGGGTTCTCTCTGGTGTCATTCCATGCTTCATCAGAAACCTACAGGAAATATCTGGAAATGATGTTTCTATTTGGGTCCATCGCTGCCCTTTGGGATGGGCAAATACTCAATTTTAATTTTTTGGGGGTTTCCTCCTTCAAGTTGACAGCCCAAACCAAAACCATATTGACACCCAGGGATTTGTCTACTGATGAAGTTGTCAGCTTGAGAGGCGCTGATATTGCTGAACACTCACATTTTCTTCTTTTTCTATTAAGTAAATGTCTCGAAACAGTAATATCTGTAATAACCATAAAAAAAACACCAGCAAACCTTTAAATGTGCCTTTTTTTTTTATTTGCAGCTTGTAAAAACATGCTTATTACAGCTGAACATACATAAAGTTTGCCTACAAAATTCCCACAAATTAATGTTCAACGTCCTGTATCTGCCAGCATGCATGCGTCTATTGAATCTGCACAGCAGGATCAGGTCCCAAAACACTACTAGATTGGCAGCACATTCACTGAAAACACACCCAAAGCACAAAATACACACACATTTCCTCGAGCCACACTCTGTGTCACAAACTTCAAGGGCCATTCCAGCCTTGCTTTCTGCAAGGAGCTCTTATTGAAGTCAGTAGGAGAGCCGCATGGAGCACTGCTGTCAGACGTGGCCCTGAGCATAAATGTTGCCTTGAAATATGCCCTGAAGATGAACTCTGAGCTCCATGAGACAAATAGACAAGGAATTAATCCCAGAGTCAAGCATCCTTTTCATTGCTGCAACCATCTTGTCCCCAGCCAGTAAAACGTGTGACAGTCAGCAGCACTGCCTGCTGTCGTGGCGTTTGAAAGCTTCAACAAGAACCAAATCATTTTCCTACCAAAAATCCAATCCTATAAAATCCAATCATGAATCATGCAGTGAGAGTCACTGAATCCTGTACAGTACCAAACATCTGCTAAGTCCAGCTGAAACAGCAAATATTGGTGAGCCCAGAACCTTTATCAGGGCTAAAAGTTTCATTGCTTACAGTATGCAGAATCAGCTTGCATTATGAAACAATGCTGCTTTTCTCTTGTTTTCAAACTCTTTGGACCCCTTGACACTGAAGTGTTTTAGAGGAACCGATTTTCCTTAACATGAAGCCTTTCCGAAGCTTCTATAACATGAGCAATATCATTTTACAACAGTGTTGATGCTTGAGTAAAAATAAGCTTTACTAATGTGCTGAGTACATAAATGTAGAAAGAGCACATAATTTACATTGGTACCAGATAGCCTGATTAAGTTACAACTCCCATCTACAAACCTTGTCCTGACACAGTTTTTTGATCATCACAGTTACAGCAACTTGTTTCTGATTGTAGTTTTTGCTACTTTTCCCTTTTTGCAGAAAAAGGAAACTCCTATACAATGTGAAAATGCACAAAGGGCATATGGGAACATAACTCAATTTAGGATAGATTTAGCAAATGTTTTCATCTCTGGATTAAACATAAGCATATGTCTGCAAGTCATTTAACAGAGGCACTAAATAAGCCCAACTCAAATTTCTTGGGGTTCAAATATGCAGTCACACTTTATAAAAATCTGTTTACATATTTCAATCTCTTCCTTTCAATGTCCAGTCTGGACTATTTCTCTTGCAAAGAGTGGTGATCTGCATGTGGTAGTTGCACAAATGCCAAGAGGAAGAACATTCACATGACAAGCTTCTGAAACAACTGAATCTATTTAAGTGGTAATATGGTCTGCGGAGCTTCCCTAGGACGGGTCAGACTAACTCTGCCTTGTGCTCTTACAGTTTGGTGCAGACACTCTGAGAGTGTCTCCACCACAACTTCGGCATTTTGTCTATATTCACAAGTATTACTTGAGCATCAGATTACATCGTCTCCGTACTCCATCTCATTAACAAAGGATCCTTTGAGCACCAGAGGGCTTGAGACAGGCTTTATGCTACCCTCAGTCTCTTGGCTTCTTAGTGCTACATTAACTTCTGTCAGAACATGATGGCAGTCCCAGCTCCAGTCCCCTTGCTGGATGAACCAGGCACATGCTGAAGCAAGGCATCACAGCTCCCTAGAAAACGGGAAGCAGAAGAGAAGATAGATGAGGAAGGGCTGGAAGGGGAGGATACGCAGCTTCTCCTGTGCCATCAAACCCAGGCCACACATGCCAGCCTAGAAAATACCAATGGAAAGACTGAAGACACTTCAGCCTACTCAGCTAGCCAACTGCTGCCACTCAGGGCCCTTGGGATTGCACTAGCGATACAAAAGGGACTGAAGAATCAAGGATTCTGGCTGGCTGAACAACCCCAGCAGTCACAACACTTTGGGTAGAACAACCCCCAAGTGACTGCTGCCACATGCACAAGTGAAAAATCAACACTCAAGACCTGACAATGGAGAAAATACACTTGGTCAGCATAATTCCCCAATATCAAGCCAGACATGACTAACACAATTCATTTTATTGTTGCTAAATGTTAATACATCCCAAAGTCCCTTCTTCTTTTCCTTTTTACTCTGTCCTCCTTGCTTTTGCTAAGGGTTCTCATGGTAAAGGATTTTTCACTCGTTAACAAGGCCTCTCTTTGGAATAGCATCTTTAAATTGTTTAAGTATTCATCTGGTAAACAATGTGGTATTTTTAGCAATAAGGTAAAAATCATGTCACTTTCTGAACTAATCCTAAAGGAAATGTTGAATTATTCTAATTGATTTATTTCTTAATTGATAATAGATCATCAGTGCATCATGGCATTATGATTAAGATCAAATTGTTAAATATCTCATTCTATGGAAAAAGGAGATGCCTGCAAAAGCCTCCTGCAGTAACTATTACATACACACAAAGGGGATTTTCCCATAGATTGTGATGGAAACCACAAAAAGCTCTTGCCAAAAATAAGACCATACCTTAAGCATTGGCACAATATTCTTTTATGTCCCATGGAAAAGGGGAGGGGAAAAAAAGCAAACAACCCCTAAGGCCTTATAAAAAGCAGCTGAGAATCGTTCCCATTACTAAGAGTGTTACTAAGGCAAAATCTGTTCATGTTCAGCTGACACATACCTCATCTCTGTAGTGGGACGTACTTCCTGAAGGAGCATAGCATCATATGAAACAGGGACAGTGAAGGAACGCCCCCCACACAACTATCAGCCCAACAAATGCAAGACTGTCATTATAAGGAAAAGTGGAATTAAAAAAAAAAAACCACCTGTGCAAACATCCTTGCCAAAAGACTTTGTTTAATAATCATTAACATCAGATGTTCCAGTAGTGACTGCACTGCAGTCGTGCCATCCCTGAAGTTGAACGGTGTGGCTCACTCCAAGTGAGACAGTGAATCAGTGAAGCCTTGAGGCTTCCTGCCTCCCTCTGCTTCTATGGCATCTACTGCTGCCTGCCTGCTTCCACACATCTGTGTGGACACAAAGCTCCCATTCCCTGCCTTTCTGCCCCATTGAAGCCTGCAGGAAACTTCTGAGTGATGTAAAGTAGTTTTTATCTTCTTTCCCCAACAGTATCTTCTAACTGGAAACAGGATGTTACTGAAGTTGCAGTGATTTGAGAGAGGAGGGCAGGTACAGCTCAGGAGACGGAAGAGCTGTTTGCCAGTGCCACTAGTACAACCAAATAAACCACCAAGACTTTATTTCAGCAAGAAAAGAAAACAGTCACTGCTCTCCAAGTAGTGTAGACTTCTGCCTCTGTGTAGGCAGAAGTTCACTGCTGACGTAGTTGATTTAATACCTCTTGCTGTGATGGCAGTGTTGGTAAAAGCTTTAACTAGTTTTTATGACGCTATTAAGTTTTAGTCACTTGTGGGTTTTGCAGTATATGAATACTATAGATGCCACCTTAATTAAAAGGTCTTGTCATCTTCTGCAATTAAAAAGAGAAAATGTGCTCTCCTATGAATAGCCAGGAACAAATTGAGCAAGCTGCATTATACACGCTAAGTACACAGCAATTCTGTGCCCCTTTCTGTATCACACACATTCTCAAGCATGCAATACTTTCTAATAATCCTGTTACAATGTTTTATGTATAACTGACTTTATACCCCAGTAAAGTATCAATGTCATGGCATCTCTGACCATTAATGACAACTAAGTTAAAGTTCTACTTTGCAAATACATGCAAACTTTTCATACACAGAGTGCAGAAGGAAACTGTACTAAATCTCAGGATTTTCATGTATAAACACCTCTTACAAGAGGTGCTCTTTTCTGCAGAAGAAAGCATCTAATGAATAAGACAATCTCTTCCTGAAGAGCACATAATAAGACAAGCACCACTTGAACAGACTCGGATACCCATGCACCTGTTTTAATTGGACAGCATAGGCAAATAAAGTATATTACACACACAGCATTCACAACCTACACAGGTTGTACTTCCACAACTACCTATAACGAATCCCAGCAGGTGAGTACCAGCATGTGTCTGCACTCAGACGCAAAGGCATTTACCTTCATGAGCCTGGCTCATTCTTTCAATGTTGACTCCAACCCAAGGTCTTTCAAGATAATGAAGCAGCAAATGACTGGCTGTCTCCAGGTTTGTGCTCAGAGAACGACTGCCTTCAGGACCCACTAGGAACTTCTGACCATTAGAAAAGGATATCCATCTGCTGCTTACGCCCTTAACACCCCAGGGGCATTATATTGAGAGGGCAGCAAGAAAGCCAGGCACAATTCCCTGGGCCAGTTGGACTGAAGCATCCAAGTCTCACTATCTTGTGAGTCCAACACAGCTGCTAGGCCACAGCAGCTGAAAAGCTCTGTAAAAAGTGGGAGGACACGAGATTGTATGTTGTCTTCTCCAGTGAGATCCAGACCTTTGGCATTGCTACAATACATTGGACGGTCATTTAGACTGCCCAGGATTTGCTATAGACTACAGAGTCAGCAAGATTTATGGCAGTTTTGTACAGACATTTCTGTAGGTGCAAACACCATTGCTCTTCTGCCTGGGTCATAAAGAAACTGAGCCTATCCTCACTCAGCAGTCACATGCAATTCACCTGTGAATGAGGTAGATCATTACCATTTGTAAAATGCACCAAATCCACCAATGTTTATCAAAGTAGAACCTCCTGCTTTTGAGCCTGTTTTTTAAGTTCTCTGTTACAGAACTTAACCTTTAGAGGTGCTAGGTAAGTAAGGTTCATAGGTATGGCCAAAGGGATTTTCTCTTAGAGATCTTTTCCATCTGATAGTTCTTAACCAGACAGTCCCTCACCAGAGTCAAAGTGCAAAACTGACATGGCAAACAGGGGCTTTTTACCTTTTGTCTTGCAAATAAGTAGGGCCTTCTGTTTGGAGAGCTGACACCCACCACCATCCAAACAAGTAACGCAGTGGACTTGCAGTTAGTGTAAGAAAGCAGTAACTCAGGGGCTGGAAAACTTGCCAGCAGCAGAACAGACAATGCTCTCATCTCTCCGCAAGGGAAACTCCCCCCACCCCACTCCCCCTTGGTGCTTTTGACTCACCCAGGAGTTCCCCAGACAGCTGCTCTAGCTTCTGGGAAGATCTTCACAACCTGCATAGAGGATCCTGGCTTGCTGCCTTGTCCCTGAAGTACCCAGTGCTCCCCTACAGAAGGGAACTCCAAAGCTGCTCCTTGAAAGGAACTTTTCCTCTTACATCCATGCCAGCAGCCACCTTTGGGGCTTAGAGCACCACAAGCGCCTGTTTTGTGGCTGCTTTGAGCCGGCAGCATCTGCTTTGAAGTGCTGCAGCCTTTGGGGAGCATCCTGGGGCACTTCTGAGATGCACAGACAAGCAACGATTTCTGCAGCTTAGACAAGCATATGCTCCAGAGAAAGAAACATATTCTAGATGAGGGATGAGCAAAGTCATGATTGCAGATGAAGGGAAGGAGAAAGGCTTTGGAAGGAACTGGAGAAATATTAAGGATAAAGGCTTCAAAGCAAAGAACAACAATCATCTTGGCTGTGACAGTATAAACTATCTAAGTTAATTAACAATCCTACTGACAAGCTATTGACCAATTAGACCAAATATTCCTAGGCATGGCTCTGACACCCAAGGGTCGACTTGAACAGGAGCAGGCAGTGAGCAGCAGGAGCAATGCTAGAAACCAGGTCCATTGTGCATGAGTGATGGAGCCACATCACACTCATACACTGTACTAGCAGCACTCTCAGTGCTAACAATATCCCTGGATAAGAGGCTGTTAGCATGACAGGCCTTCAGAGTGCAAGACAGTAAGTAAACATTACTTGTATGTTGAAAAGCCAGATAAAACTGCATCATCATGCAACCTCTGACAAATTCCTGCCAGTCCCCCTGGAAGCAGGTACAGCTGCAACAGACAGGCAGTGCCCAGTCTCTCCTCAAGGACCCTTTGAGACACAAGTCACCAGAAACCACATCTTTAAACTGTGAACCTGAGATGGGAGGCCATTCTTATATGGGCATTCCTTGGATGCTGACCCAGGCTGCTGTTACCAGACCCTGCCCAGCCAAAGTCAAAGACAGTAGGATAGGGTTAACACAACAAAAAAAACAAGAAAACAAAACCAACCAACCTAAACCCCCTGCACACCAGTAACCTGATTCAGCAAGAAATACACAACAACAAGTATACACACAGATATGCTATTCTTAAACTACCAGCCAGCCCAGGACAGGACCAAGGCAGGATGCTTGAGTACAGATTAACAGGCTCATAACTGCTTAAAGATGTGCTATGCACTGGGGAGGCCAAGCTGGCTGTTACAACAGTGTCTCAGTAGAGCTCCCATCCATTACAGAAAGAACAACACATAGGCAGTGGCTTCAGGGTGGATCGAAACACAAAGGACAGAGGGGAAATCATAATTTTGAGAAAGATATGCACAAACACCACACATGGGCAATGCTGGACAGGTGAGCACTATTTTCCCCACCTTTCAGTTGAGCTACAGCATTTGCCTAGTTTGAGCAGCACGGGTATCACTTAGACACCAACTATGCCACCTTCTGTACAACTCTGGGTAAATATACACCGCTACAGGAGGTACAAATAAAAACCTACCTTGATTTACAAAAAATCCCCCAAAGACTAGCAGAGTACACCTGGGGTTTACAGAGCATCAGCACTAATCTGTGCTGCTCACTACTGTTACAAAGCAGGAAATACTCTATTATGACCTGAAGTCACAATGCAGGAAGAAAGATGACAGCATCATTTAACATTTTACTGTTGATGAGGTATCCTAGGCCATTTTTGTCCCCTCATTTTACCTGAACATGTCAACTGTGGCCAGCATTCAGATGCACAGCTTTTTCTCCTCAATTAGTGTGTGATCCACAACCCTTTGAGATCCAGTCATGAAAACAGAAAAGAAACAGAAGAAAGCAGCAGAGAAGCAGCAAGCAGGAACCCATGTGTCTCGAAAGCTAGAAGCTGCAGTGTGTTCTCACTACTGAGCTCAGTTACCGACCTTGGTGTACAAGCCCTTCCTTGAACACGAAAGCAGGTTCAGTGCCTTCCTTTCTGGAGCGTGCTGCTGCTTGTGAACTTGAGCTGCTGAGAGTCTATGAACAGAGCTGCTGGTTTATTTACTCTCAATTAATCATGCTCAACTGTAAACAAAGTGTCTGTTTTAGTTCTGCTGACAATTATCCACTTGTCAACATCTCCCTCAAGTACCTTCAGCATCTGGCAACAGTACAGAACTGCTACTGCTACATCAAAACGAACATTTTGTCTCAATAAAAAGATAGATGTGTGGCAGGTTCTCATCTGTTTTCCAGCCCATCAGCAGTCAGGTTATATTGTTACTAATGCAACCAGACCACTTCCTATGGGATAGTTCTTTACAAAGGGGGAGGGAAACCCAACTTTACTTACATTAGTAAGACAAACCAGGGTAGACCCACCCCCAGAGACCCCAGTGCTCCCGATCCTGTGGCAGGCCCGGCCCAGCTTCACCACATGCCTCACCCACAGCTGCCCAGCAGGACTCAATCCTTTACTTAGCGTTGCTCAGCAAGACCCGAGGTTAAAGCAAACCCACTCACCAGTCCCTCCACCAACACTTGCAGTACGGAAACCTTTGCACTCCCTGCTCCACAGCCTGGGCTTCCTCTGGTGCTGGGAGCTCTCTTACTGGTTTGAATTTTGCCATTTGAAGCTTTTAAGATGAGACGTTTCCCATTAACTCAAAATCCTCCCTGCATTTCAATGCAACACCCTTATGCTCCAGCCGATGGGTACCTCCAGCCTGGGTGCACCCAGGTGAGCCCGGATGCTCCTTGACCCTGAAGGGACAAGGGCTGCCGAGCTTGTGGAGCGGAGCACAGCACCTCACAGCACCTCACCTCCCCTCCCCTCAAGACCCGAGCCGTGTTATGGGTGCTACGAGGGCTTGGCGTCGTTCGAAACGCATTGACCAAGAGCTCCGGTAACTCCGTCTGGACTGCACCGGACCGCTCCCGCTCTCCACAGAGCCGAGGTCTCCCACCACAACGCGGCAGGCGGGGCGGCCGGGCGGGACTCAGTGGCAGGAAGCTATGGCGTGACATGAGCACATCCATCACCATCCAGGTAATTGACCCCGCTGACCCAGCTGGACCGGCCGCCTGCCCTTTAACCTCCTGCTCCCAGCACAATTAATTGAGATATCTTTTATACTTGATGTGTTGTAAAATTAATGCCTAATTTATGTAATTAGTCAATTAACTCTAATTCCTGCATATGGTGCCAAATGCCCAGAAGGTGTTCTTGTTTCCCAGGTACTTATTTTGATGTCATGAAATGCAGCTAATTAATTTTACATGCATATTAATTTCGGATCTACACTTAGCAGACGCCTTTGTGAAAGCAGATTTAATATTTGTCTCTCTAACCTTTTCGGGCAGGTTCCGCGCTCGGGGTTGACACGCGGTCACTTTCCGAGCACGTTTCCTCGGCAGAGCCGCCGCGGGCCCTGGTCCGCGCTCCCGTGTGAAGGTGCACACGGGCCGGTTACCGGCGGTCTCCCGCCCAGCCACAACTGTCGCAAGACATGGCCACCGGATTTAAATCCGATTAATATTTAATATCAAACATTTCTGAGGGAATTTTTGTTTGTTTTTTGCAAAGCACAATATCCCACGGACATCTTTTTTTTTAAATAGCTGCTCTTAATACAATGCTTCTTAGAAAATGATGAGAATTGAAGTACTGCCTAATTAGAAAAATGAGCCTAATCCCGCTCGCTGCCTCCTGATCTTCGCCGTTCACCGGTGTGCGCCGGGAACGCGCGAGCTGCCCGCTCCTCGCTCGGGTTCGCCCGCAGCGCAGGAACGAGGGCAGTATTCTCGGCCGCCAGTGCAGAGATTTGGGGGTTAATCACATCATGGGCTCTGCTCTGCCCTTCCCAGGTGCTGAGGAAAGATTTAAGGAGAAAGCAAGACGCCAATTCCCAGCGACGCCCCGCTCCCTTTGCTGCAGCAGCGCTGGCTGCCGCCCTCCGCATCTCTGTGCTGAAGGGACGAGAAATGCGCCAGCCCGAGGGGCGCGGGCAGCGGCGGGCTCCCTGCTTCTCTTCCTATGATTCCTTCCCTGCGCCCAGGCGGCCGCCAGCTCCAGGGAGTCGGCGCCCGGCGGTGCAGGAGCCGCTTTCCGAGACGTCTACGCCAGTTCTGTGGCGTCATAAAACGTGTATCCCCCCTTTCCGGATAAATTAATGAGCAATTTAATTAATAAAATCAGAGAGTAGCGTAAGTGCTATGATAATGAAGTTAAATGAGCGCGCAGTAAAATATTCACTAATCCAGCACATTGGCAAATGCCCCCTTAATTCTGCTTAGCACTAAAAGGGTTTTGAGCACCGTAATGAGATTCCTCTGTCTGCTAATTAATTGACATTCTCCTGAATATTCATATGTGCTAGCACCAATACGTTCCTAATTGCGCCGTGGAATAGATCTCAGAGGAAAGTAAATCGCCATAGACTTAATTAAAATAACGTATGCCAGACCCAGCCCGCTGAAGATGAGACATTTGCCACCGAGCGGCGTAAGGAAGTGGCACCTGGTTCGCGGCGAAAAATGAGGAGAAAATCTTAATCGTTTCCTAGTGCCGGGCGCGGGGCGGCTCGGCACGGGGGGCTGCGGGCCAGCGAGCTTCACCCTCCGCCGGCGGGACCCGCCAACCCCTAAGCGGCCCGGGGCGGCCCCGGGAGCGGGCTCCGCGTGGTGGGGTGGAAGAAATCTGGTCAGGGATGCCCTCTACAGAGGAGCGCAGGGAAAACCGGCTGTCTGCGGGGAGGGGGAGGAGGGAAGGGGGGAGCAGCCGCGTTTGTAAACTTCTCCTTGAGGGGAATCCGGTGCCTTTGAAGCTCCATCTCCGAACTGATTGTTCTTTGCACCTCCAGACTAATACTGTGAGCTAATATTGGACAGTTAAATTCTGCTCCTAAAAGCGTAGCGAGCTGCAAAGAGAGATGAGCACCGGTCGCTGCCCGCCGCGGCCTCCGCCTCCCGCCCTGTCCCTGCCACCCCCCGCCGTGTCCCTTCCTTCCCCATAAGCTCAGGAAACCACCAGGAAAACTGGCTTCTTGGAAAAGACTGCTTTAAAAAAAAAAAAAATCACCACAGGTTAGAAACTGAAAAGAGTTTATCTGAAGCCATACAAATGCATATTTATTATACACATGTAGGCATTAACAATGTAAATGACACCGCCAGCGCTTGCTGGTTGTTTATTCATTAGATCTTTAGAAAATCTACATTGCCTGCAGACAGCGGGGTGATAACGTGAGATACACAACGCGTTCACCCAGGCGGCTCCGCGCAGGGCTCTCGCCGGCTCCGCGGGGCCCCTGCTCCTCCCGCAACCGGGACAGCGGCCCGGACGAGGGAAGATGCAGGGCGAGGGGCTGCGGGTCGTGCCCAGGAGAGAGCGAGATGGGATGGAAACCCCGGCGGGCAGGGGAAATGCGAGGGGGGCTGCCCGAGCCGCGGAGCCCTAACCCCGCCACTCCCCATGGCTTCTACCGCCATGTAAGACCTTTCCTTGCCAAAGGAAAAGGAAATTCCTCTGTTAACTTCTTTTCTCTTTAGCTGCTGTGTGAGTGCAGCATCTCTCCGTAATAAAGACGGAGGAAAATATACAGGAAGAAATCTCCGCGGGGAAATCTTTTCTAACGTTAGATCCTAAGAACCTCTTCCAAGAATGAAATATTAAAGAAGGTTAATGCGGGTTTTGCTACAGAGCCGAGGGTTGACGGGAAGACGGGAGTGTTGCTCGTGTTATGAAGGAGGAAAGGTACCGAGTGGAAGGGAAAGGAAAAGGGAAAAGGTCATTGCAACACACACACAGTGGCCGCTTCCCCGTAAAACGGGACTGGGGATTGTCCTCCTGTTGAGGCCGCTCGGTGGGCGGCGGCGGAAGCGCAGGGCCCCGCACGGAGCTGACCGCAAAAGTGCTCCCGCCAATGGGTAGAACCCCGCAGGTGCTCAGCGGTCTCATCCCGTTATCCCGGCTCGTTACGGACTCACACGTGGGGGAAACATCCCTCGAAGTCTGCATGAGCCCGAATCCTGCACGGCTTTACAGAAGGGAAACCACCGCCCCATGCTCGCCGTTACTCTGATGGATTTGCAATTTAAAATCACCCTCGATTGTCATAAAAGCTATTTCAGAATGTTGGCTATGGGACAAGTCTGTCATTTAGAGGGGGCTGCCCGGTGGCACAGACACCCAGCCCCGGGCAGGTTCCCATGGGCAGCGGATCCCGCACACGGTTCAGCTCTCTGGTGTTGAACGAAACAGCGAAGGGAGAGTGGGCTGAGGGGGACAGAGCGAACGAGAGGAGCCGGGCGTTGAAGAAAGGCTGATGATTAAAAACCAGGTTTATGACAAAAAAAAAAAAAAAAAAAAAAAAAAAAGGAGAGAAAAAAGAAAGGGAAAAAAAAAAAAAAAAAAGGCAAAAAAGAAGGCAGCAAAAGAAAGGCAAATCGAGTTTGCTCCACCCAGCTATTAACCAAGGCACAATACCTTTTTCTGGGTGGTACTGCACAGAAGTTGATTCAGTTTTGACAATGTTGTTTAGCTATCATTTGCTATTTTGAATGAATGGGAGCAATCCCCCTTTTTACAACAGTTGTTTCCTATTATGGAGAGGTGCAGCAGTTGAGGGCAGACATGTGAAAGTGGCTGTTTGATTCCCTTTTTCATCCCCCTGACCCTGCCTTTGTCCCTCCTCACCCTGGGAATGTCACGCCTCACTACTTCACTTTGAGATGCTCTAGAAAGTGGCTTTGTTATTCCCTTTTAGACATACACGAAATTGTTCTCATTCCCCCTGCTGTAAAAGATACTTCAAATTGGGACTCGGTTCACAAGTGCAATGCAATTTGGCTTAGCTCAACCTTTGTTCTGCTTGTACAAATGACCAAACAGTGCACACATTATACAGTTGATCTACTGCTCCCTTTACACCAGAGTTAGCGCCTGGGAGAAAAGCAAGTTAATCCCTTCAATACTAAGGTGGCATTTTCAATATTTCCTACAATGCCAAAAAGAGAAGAGAGGGCAGCTTGAAACGCGACATTTATTTAAAAGGGGAGATTAAAAAGAAGAAGTTGGCGAGGCCTCCCCTGATGCTTCTGCAGATAAATAAATAAACAGACTCACAAATCCCAAACGTGCACATAAGCACCCAGCAGCCCCAGGAAGGGAAGTTTCCAGGCTCTCGGGGCAATAACGGAGGGATACAGGCTGGAACCCGCGCTAAGGCAACGCTCGGGATCTGCGCGCAGG
The DNA here is from genome assembly GCA_024733675.1 of Psilopsiagon aymara. Lineage (NCBI taxonomy): Eukaryota > Metazoa > Chordata > Aves > Psittaciformes > Psittacidae > Psilopsiagon > Psilopsiagon aymara. The sequence goes on along the minus strand of JANRGW010040334.1, from coordinate 22,463 downwards.
CAGCGGCTGAGCCCGCATCCCCGGTGGGGAGGGGAACAGCGGGGCACTAGGCGTATCGGACCCGCGTAACCCGGGCACCCCTCGGAGCCGCCCTGGGGGGTCCCCGGCGGGTCTGAGGGGACCGCGGCGCTGCGAGGGTGGCTCGACCGGCGGCGCTGGGTGGAGCGCGGAGAAGAGCTCACCGCACAACCGCGCACCTCACACAGCCGGACACCGGGCCGGAGCGCTTGGGGTACCCTCAACCTGTTTCCCTCGGGCAGGGCCGCGGAGGGCCTCGGTTAGAAGCTGCCTCGTCCCCGGTCCTGCAGCCTCAGTAGGAGGGGTCCCGGTCTGTGCGGACCCCCCGTTTCGCGGTGCGGCCCTGTCGGGGCTGGTGCCCGATCAGGCCATTAGCTCTGGAACCCCAAGACGGGGCGGGAGAGGGCATCGCCCACCAGAGCCGGCACGAAGCAGAGACGAGGAGGCGGCGGCGGGGTGGGGGAACGGGCCGAAGCGGAGGGGCGGCGGACGCAGGTGAGGGAGCAGACCGCAGCCAGCCCGGACAGGAGAGGGGTTAGTGCTCCCCGGGCAAGGGACGAAATCCCTTTGAAAGGGCGCTAAGTAGCTTCACGCCAAAGTAGCAGATGCGGTAAAGAATGCGGGTGGGACAGAGCCTCGCCATTCCCAGAGCGTTTCGGGAACCGCACTGGGACCTCCAGCACCGAGAAAAGCTGGAGAGCCCAAATCTCCCCATTTCCTTCTCCTGCCCGGCCCTCAAGAAGCCAAGAGAAGCAGAACCATTACAAAAACAAAAAGAGCGAGGTTCAGCAGAGCTGCAGCAGCAACCGACACTCCGGGGCTGACTTCCCAAACCGGGGGAAGCTTGCTCGGATCCTGGCATTCTGTTTCGCAGCCTAGGAAACCTTAAGAAGCTGGTACTTCCCCCCTCCCTTCTCTTTTCTCCCAACTGGTTTGTAAATATTAACAAGGTTGTGGGCTATTCTCTCACACAGAGTGGAGTTTTCTCTTTCTTCCTCTCTCCTTTTTTATATCCCTGGAAAACTTCTCGGCTTCCCCCAGCCCCGCTCCCACTCCTTCGCTCTGCACAGCCACACACCTGCTTGCAGCCACAAGGATTCAAAATCAATATTGCATTTGTCACTTTTCTGTCTCCTTTTTCTCTCTCAACAGCCCCGCTTGCCACTGAGGCGAATTGTGGATTTATGGAGGAAAATTAGCATAAATTATTACCAAATCTGTAAACGTGTGTGGTCCTGCTTGTGGGAAAGGGAGCTATTGCGAACCTTCCATGCAGAAAGGTGGTCCGTGATGGGCTCCATGCAAGGGCTGAATGGTTATTGCGCCAAATAGATTTCCATTGGGTTTGCACATTGATATAATTGACTTATGTGTATTTTATACAGTTTTCCCAGCACTTCCCTTGATCTCCTTATTTGAATTAGGCTTCAGAAAAATGTCGATTTGTTTTTGTTTTCCACACAATGGATTTGGATTCACTCGCACCCACCCCTCCTCTCTAACGCTGGCTTTTCACAGTAAAAGGCAAAGTTACAAGTCACAATTAAACCCTATATTGCCCAGGTCCGTCCTCTGTTGCGTGCTCCACACGAGATGAGACCGCGGGGGCCAGTTCTCGGGGTGGCTTTGCCTGTCCTACCCGTGCACTCACTCAGCCCTTCGCACTGGGGTGGGGGGATAAAATAAAACCAAACCCTCCAACCCGGGAGCCGTGCAGCCCTACCTCGATCGCACCCGGGCAGCAAATGACAACGGAAGGCGACTTTCCTTTAACTTTATAGCTTGAGGGCTCCTATTTGCGCCGGCGGCTGTTTTTTGGCTGTTTTTCTTTCTTCGAAAAGAAAAGGTACCGGCAGAAAGAGGGGAGAAAGGATTTGTCAGCCAGTGATTTTAGTCACTCCCGAGCTGTTTCTGAGCTCCGTGTTTGAGTTGAGAGACAAAACCCGACCCGAGGGTTGTTACACTTTGGGGAGGTGTCCATTAAACCCAGAATTTTTTTGGGGGGTCTCTCGGTTCAAAACCAGAAGCCCGGTATCCTAAGGGACGCTGGGAGGAATCTCTCCTCATTTCAGGGTCATGTCTTCCCTGTTCTCTAACAAACATCCACTGGCTCTTCACCTCTCACCACAACCCCCAAAAAGTCCGGGGCCGGGAACCGAGGAGGGGCAGCGCCGCACTCCGAACAGCTCCAGCGCCCCCGGGTTCCCCTCTGCAAGCGGGGACACACAAGTGGCAGGTCCCCCCAATAAGGGTTCGTTAGCCCGGCAGCGAGGGGCCGCGCCCGGCTGCTCGGGTTCCGAGAAACACACTTATTCGCCCATTATTCTTTAAACGACATCCTGCCCCGAGAGAGAGGGATTAGACGGGACCGAGGGCAGCGGTTTGAAGCTGGTGCCGCAGTTTAACACCCACCAGCCGGAGCCGCCGCTGGGGCAGAGTGTTCCGAGATGCTGCCGGGTTTGGGGGGGGGGGGCCGCTCCATGCACACTGTCCCCCGAGAAGGCTGCCAGCCCCGCAGCAGCGTTCCCCCCCGCCCCCCAGCTATTTTTGCTGAATTAAGAAGGTGACATTATTCTTTTCCTCAAGTACTTCTGTTAATATTGAAAAACGTGTGCTTGCATTTCAAGCGGGCGAGCTCAGCCTCAGCAGCCATTTCAATATTAATGAAACTGTTTAATCTCCTAAATTCATCGTGTTTAAGTTACGTTTTGGTGAGTTATTGACCGTCTCCGAAAATACTTTTAACGGACTAGATGTGCATTCACTACCAAGGCTCTCCTCCCTCCTCCCAAGTAAACCTCATATTCTGGTTTCAGGGTGACAGGATGCACCGCAGCCTCGGGAATACACATCACGCACTGCCCGGTATTTAGAGCAGTGACCGGTGACGCAGATCGGTCGCCCGGCCCGGGGGCAGCTCGGCCCGAGCCCACAGGGACCGTGCCTCGGCAGCTGCCGGGGGTCTTAAGGCGAGTCCCCAGCTTTGCACCAACAGGTCCGCGGAGCTGAGGTGATGTACAGCTCTCTGGGGACAATGGAGCCACGGCCCTGCCTGGGCGGCAGTGGGGATGGGGAGCTACGGAGAAGCCCAGATCTGCTCTCTCCTAGAAAGAACCTTCGCTAAGGGAGAGCGGATTTGGCAGAGAAAGTGTCTCCTTACAGGGAGAAAGGCTTGCCTCAAGTTAGGCAACAATACAAATCAGATAACAATGCAGAACAAACAGAATACCACAGCCAAGCAATTTCCATGTCAAACATCCCACTGCTCGGCACCTCCGCTGATAAGTGTGAATTGCAGACTAAGCTTCCTGCAAAGTCCACAGCGAGGTTAGTGCATATTCCACACACACATACACCCCACCTCCCACCCCACCC